>PNEQ01129053.1:0-43290 GCA_003012365.1 Medauroidea extradentata
GACGACAGATGACAGCAGACAGACCGAAGACAGACAGACCCCGTTTGCTTGGTAACAGCGCCTTATATCGGCGTGCTTGTCCTCGATATTGTGCAACTACGAGGGGGGAGGTGAGTTGCTGTCTTCCGTGGTTTCCCAACGCTGACCTGAATGCCGCTCGGACGTCTTGCTGTCCGGCTTGCCAGGCAATATTGCAACAATGTCCTATGTCGAATCACTTGTCTCGGAGTCCCCAGTGTCACTGCGGAGAGCTTTAAACAGTTAGCATCCTCACCCTGTATATATACGGTGATTACATTGTTGCATATACACATGTATGTATATAGTACTGTACATATAAGGTTCTACGGTGAGAACATGATTGCATACACACACATATGTACATATTTGCAAATAGCAATGCCGTGAAACCTTTCTTTCCATTATATAATAGGAGTAAAGACACTCTCCTCCCTTGAGATTTAGGCAGATCAGAATCCGCCATTTTGGAATAATGGAGCTGCTGCATTTAATTTGGCCTATGAATTTTCTATAATGTTTTATGATTCAACAAGTCAGAGGAAATAGTTTATTAGATTGTCTACAGTTCCGCATTCATTGACTACTATTGCTTATACTACATCTGTGACCATTGGTAGAAAAAAAAAACTACTTTTTTCCTCCGGAAGGTTACTAGTGATAAACCTAGATAGGTAGTGAAGGCGTAACAATTTAGTAACGATTAAGAAGGTTATATCTGTGCCATGTCAGACGAGAAATTTGTAATTTATCTCATTATGTGTAACTTACAGCCAAAATTAATTAATTTGAAGATGGCTGGTACATATCCCCTTTATTATTCACGCTCTTTTACTTGTTACTAGGATTTCTTAAGCTTATATTCTCAGAAGCAAGATACTAGATTTTTTTAGTATTTGTGTATAGTTTTTTTTATCTCAAATGCACGCCAAAGAAGGTAGTCATTACAAGATGTGCGTTTTAACTCGACAACAGAACATCTGTATGCCAAAAAAAAAAGCGTATAGAAACGAATAAAACGTATAAAACGAATTGTTATCCATATGAACACTTTTTTAACGGGCCAAATAAAATTGAAGAGCTTATTTAAATGACAGCATAAAGTTTTTAATTTGACACAGGAGAATGTATGTTGGCAAGTGAAGAAAAGTTTTATTACTCGCTCGCTAACCATGTAAGACTAACATGTTTTGAACTTTGTTACAGGAAACACTAGTGATTTTATAAACCTTCTGCCGCGAGTCCACATTAACGAGTTACCCGAGGCTGTGGTGTCAGTGTCGGCTTCCCTACTCTTCTGCTAAGGGAGTCTGTGTTCAAAGGAATATCTTTGTTACATAAAAACCGCGAGGAATAAGAGCTTACGACACCACATACAACATGGATACTCCATTTCTTAAGGCTTTTCAACTGTGAAAATTCAGAATTTTGTATTTGTTCGGAATACTCGTCGTTTTGTGAACGTTACTAATTACTACGTTATCTTATAATGGAAGAATTTTAGTTTCCACTACATTCCAATAATAGCATATCAAAGTCAAAATGAAATGGTTGCAATATCGTACACGCAACGACAACTTACAGACTTATTGAAATAAAAAAAATGGAATCAGATTTCATGTGCTACATGCTTTAAGTTATATAATCATAAACAATGCATTTTTGTATTTTTGAAAATTTTCTGTATGTAACGGATTACATGTCGAACATTTGCGGCACTTTTGGTACACAAAGAAACCAGCACAATTTCGTTTCAATAAACTATTGCTTTTAGCGAATAGTGGCATTCATCCTGATTAAAACTATGCCAAGTTTACAGCTATGCGAGCTGTCACTACGTTGTGGTGTATGTCGGCGTAAACATGGGCACATCACTTTCTACGACGCGGCGAGCTGCCAAGGCGAGGCTTCGAGTTGCGCGACAAGAGTGATAGTAGCGTTACCCTGCTGTTTAACAGCCTTTGGGAGACTGGTTCAAAGAGTTTTAGTTTTTTGTATACCAGCTCGATGCACTGTGTCTTGCGTCGGGAGTGTCCGTGAAACATGTATTTGTCACATAAAACGATTAAAGATGATGTTGCTAATATGAGGATATTTGTTAGCGCTTAAAGAGCCTTAATAACAATGTAATAGCATTTTCTGCTACACGACATCCTGTCATCTCAGGTGAACTGCTTGTTTCCTTCAAACAAGATTATGGTATATCCTGGTTGTGTACGTTCAGCATTTATTCCTCGGGCATGGCTGTAGTAGATGATAGTCCTTTTAAGCAAATTTGTATGTGCCTAACACAGAAATCGACACATGAATTGGATATGTGAAGCACTGGTACACTTCGCTTTCACCCTCTGTTCGGCACTGGGCGACCAGAGGGTTTTCTCGGAAGTCTTCCTTCTGTGCGGCAGGCAGACTATCGGAAGTGGGCATGTCTGGGCGCGCGTCACATTGGTTTACACATATCAAAACAGCAATTGTAAAACATTCCAAAATAAGGGACAAGTGGGTGTGATGTTCTTCTGAAGTGTTCGATCTGACGACTTTAGTTATGGTCACACTTGAGACTTAAAACCGTTTAATTAAATACATTCGGCAGCTATGTTTGTTCGTGTTTAAACCTAAAGCAGTTTTAACAATACTGTAGTGTCGCTCAGCGACGAGCGTTAGCGGCGGGAGTCGAGAACATTACACGAGCGGCTGACATTGTATTTGACGCTCATCGCTGGCGACAGATACAAATAAAAAGAAAAGTGGTTTAGATTTTAAAACTCGTGCAACCATTTTTCAGGTTAGTATAAAGTTAAAGTCAGTTTTATGCTAGTAAAATTACATTAAAATACCGGTATTTGTGTAAATTAATGTAATCTATTGCGTTCCTTGGATAAGTAAGTCATATATTTTTCTTACTTTATTTTTCTGTAGAACGTTCAACCTTTGCTTTCTGTTTGATAATTAGTTATTTAAATTGTTGTGAGCATAAACAGATTATCGTTTTTTACTTTTCGTGAGCGTTTCGTCAAAAACATTTTATTGTTGCTATGTTATTCCTCTAGGTCAAAGATGACTCCTGTAAATCTATTTTAAAAGCATTAAGATATTGCCATTGCCATGTGAATATATGTATTCACTGCTCCTATTTATGTCTAAGAACAAGAACATTTTTGAGAAAAATGAATTCTATCACAAGCATGACACTAGAAATAAAAGACACGTTCACATGCCCTCTGTAAATTTAAAATTGGTACAAAAAGGGCCTTACTACTCCGGATGTAACATTTTTTAACAAACTACCAAAAAACTTGCAAGAAATATTTTTCTCAGACCCTAAACTCTTCAAAATAAAACTGAGGGATTATTTCTCTGAACATGCTTTTTATTCTGTAGAAGAGTACTTAAATCATAAACATTAAATTACATACTTGTATAACAGTGTAAATGTCAGGTCTCTTTCTTCCGCTTTTCTTCTTTTTTCAGATTGTTGACGACTTCATCCAGTTGCAATATAGGAAGTGATGAACGAAGATTATTTATTCATATTATATTCTTGTACATAAATGTATAACCTTATGTTATGTTTAACCTTATATCATGTTTTTATGTTATAACTATATATTATGTTAACTCTATGACATGTCCAATATATTTGTAGAACATGTGCAGAAAAGATCATAAGGATGCAATAAAATAAACAAACAAACATGTTTGCGAGGTTACGCGACTTAACAGAATAAACACGTTGAACTTTCTAACCTCAACACACTTGGAACCTAAAATGCACCATATTTAATTATTATCACATCTACACACAACATTCCTGACTTTTCAATTTTCAAATTGCATATAACTGCAATTCTGCTGTGTGTGTAAAGTGAATACAAATCTTTTACACTTAAAAGTTAATATACTTAAACGAGTGCAACATTTCGGACAAAAAACCGCCATATTCGTTACACAGATCGTTACTCCAAGTAACCAATAGGAGAGAAGCATCAAAGATATGTCGTTCGAAACTACATATGACACCAGTTGCTTTGAACGAGAAGAGACGGCGACCTGTACTAGTTCATAGATCGTGTAACCGCTCATAAAACTAAACATGTTTAAGTGAAATACCTGTATGTCCAGCGCGACTGTGGACTCGGCCAGGGCAGGTCAACCGTGTGGGATTTTTGTTGCGCTTTTTGAAGAGGTCGAGTACGTAGTTACGTCACTATACGCTTTGGAGCGCTAGTGTAGAACGATTCCAGCACCCCCAAACGGCTGCAGCTGCGGCCGTAACTTCTCTCTTCCGGTCAAAAAACAGTTTATGTTGTGGCTGGCAGTCAGTGCGAAGGGATATAGTCTTGACATTCAGGTAGATACCAGAGCGAGAGGTAAAGAGAGAGAAGAGAGCCAGAGAGTGATGAATGGAGTGATAAGTCTCACCGAGGAGACGGGACGTAGCTGGACTGTGTGTTCTCCTCATGGGCTTTGGTGTGCCGCGCCGAAATTGCAAATAAATTTGTATTTCTTTTTTTTCGTCACCACCAGTCACTTAAAAGAATGTATTTTCTGTGTCGCCATGTTATTATTTGCTACATAATTTAGACACATTCAACAATTTAAACACAGACTAGTAACTTTAAAATATTTTATATTATTTTTATTTATTCTGATGACCCCTAACAAGAGCCTATAGACACTGGGGTATAGCATTTGTCATCTTAAAATTACATTTATTTACATAAGGTATTCTTGATTCCACAGTACAAAAAGATTATAACCAAACATCATACATACTCACATTTGAGAATCACAATTCATAACAATTTTTCTACAATCACAATTTCTACAATCAATACTATAAGCCCTCGTCACAGATTCATATTATGTATGAAAAATATTAAGGTTTAATCAAATTTATTGCCACCCCCCCTGACCAAATAAATGTCGGTTACCAAGAGTACATACAAACATACACGTAAATGCTAAAACCACTACACATGCACCACAGCAAAGCGAGCACTTAGGAAGAATGTGGTGTCAATAATATTGACTGTATTAACCTAGTGTGACCTCATACATTATTAACCTCTGCGTTTAGAGAAATCTACACATTCTGCTTGATACCTGAAGAGCTGTGTTTGTTAACAAACTTAAAAAATATACAAATATACTAATGTATAAGTATAATTAAGGTTTGAAATTAGGACCTACTCATTTTATCATGACCATCCTATAAAAGTAATAATCCACATGGCAAGTTGCAACATAGAACAGGTTAAGGGGTATGGTAAGGACCGATGCCGAGCGGACAACTGGAATACTCAATTGTTAATAAAATCTTAACTACTCATTAAAATGCGATGAAATTTATTGTCGAGTAGATATTTTATCAGCGAACGTTTATTTATATAGTACACCACGGCAGTATACTTTACTTTTAAGAAAAACAATTTTTTTTTCCGAAAAATGACGGTTTGAAACCACAAAACCCAGAAAAATGCAAGACTGTAATTTTACAATTTTTATATGGTAATATCTAGGTCTTTATAATAAATTAATTTACAAAAATACTCGCAATTACATTTGAAAATAATTTTGTTATCCGTTTACGGATGGTAAAATTATTTTCAAATCTAAACGCGAGTGTTTTTGATATTCGGTTATTATAAACGCTAAGATATTACCAAATTAAAATTATGAAAATTACAGTTTATCATTTTTGTAGACTTTGTGATTTCAAGTCCTTATTTTTCTAATAACAGTTTTTAATTTTTTGCTCGAAAGAAATTATACTATCGCTTAAAGCTATATAAATAAACGTCCACTGATAAAATATTTACTCCGCAAATGAATCTCATCAAATTTGGATTAATATTTATGATTTTATTGAAGATTAAGTATTCCAGTTGTCTGCTCGACATCGTATCTTTCCATAGATACTCACAACACAACTAAGCGAGAGTTTCTGTTGGGAGTACATCATAGCCGAACAGGAACATGAAAAGAAATTGTATCATGCCGCTACGGCCTGAACTTAAAATCGGAACTTGAGACAGTTGTTCTCATCGCATTCTACCTATCCTTTTTAACAACATGCAGAGATGAGATGACATAAGTGTGGAGCAGCGAAAAAATGAAAACAGTGGACGAAAATGAAGTCCATCAAGAAAACCCTTATTTCAACCATTTTTGCGCCTAAGAATCACATACAAATACCAGTCAAAGATGGGACGACTCAACCTTCTACGAAATCGTGAACCGCTTTTTCTGTACCGAAAACACGTAGTCTTATAGAAATATTTTCTGCACTCTTTAGTGGTAGATGACACAAGGACCTACTTCGTATATTGCTTGTGTTGACTGGTATGTGTTGACGCCGTCCGGCGTAAGCCTCTCGAGATCTTGTCGCCCTTGCCCCACCACTCAACAGCATTACTAGGTAAGGGGTAGACGATCTCTATTCTGGCTGCATGACAAGTCAGCAAGGCCATCGGTGCCATCAGTGACGCTCAGTAAAGTGTGTTAAACAAGTGGTTTCAAAGTTCCTATTTATTATATTATTTAGTGTTCCAAACCTGTTCGCCTTAAATTCAGTGTAAGTGTTCTATATATTATTTTGTTCACGTTACCATATCATATCGCAGGCTTGCGCCAACTGTGACGAAGTAACTTTCTCATGACGTAATCTTGCAATTTCACACGTGAATACAAACATGTTATCATCAGTCAGCCGGCATAGTTTTGCTTTTTATGTTTTTTATTAGTTATTAAAGGGTTAAATGTAATCTCATTTAGTTTTTTTTGCTCACTCTCATCAAATTGGAGGGTGATGAGTCTTGGCGGAAGTAGAAGGCTTTATTCGTGTGCCTGCATCTAATTGTATCGCCTCCATCATTGTCTGATAATACAACTTCTCTGTGTTCAGACTGTGCTATGGACGTTTCTTAAGGTATTGTGCGTTTACTATTGTTATGTACGTATGGTGTTATAGGTGACAGACAACCCGGATAAATTTAGTACTATATTTTTATATGAGTATTTAAACGGCGTTCTGAGGAGCCCATACATCAGGATCCATCCATTAAAAGCATACAATTACTACATCGACGCAGGGCACTGGGTTCTGTGGCCCGGGCTTTTCGACCACGACTCCTGCTTAACAGTCTCGTGCTAGTCCGAGAACGCTGACTATTCTGACGCCTGAAATCACTTTTGCATTACGTTAATACCCCGGTATTCTCAACCCTGTGCTCCGCTGAATGTGTCATATGTTGCCCAAGCATGTGGCCATCAGTTTCCCACAATAATGTGCATCTGCGAACTGTAGTTTAAAATTTTACAGTCGTCGCCTAATCGCATCTCATGCACCACTCATGACCTTCGCCGAGCCGAGCTCGCCCGAACACAAAACCCTCAGAGTCCCGAAGTGACACACTTCGACTCACGGAGCCACAGGGGACACATTCCGCCACTACAACAGAACCTCGCCGGCATACCGGGCGTTCGACCAACCTCCAGCTGCCGAGATTCACGCGACCGGGAGGGCCGCTGCCCCCGGGAAGATTTCCACGCAACCACGACGTGCTTCATAACGGGCATCGGCGCACTGACGATCGAGAGCGTGATGGAAAAGTGTAATACTGACAATTTCGTGCTATGTTGCAAGGTTAAAGCAAAGGATCATTTGGCAAAATAAGATCTTTCTAACCACATTTGCCGCAGCCTACCAGCCCCTAACTTCTTTTCTTCTACGCCCATGGGACATACGAATTCTGCTGAACAAAGTTCACAGTGCGAGGGAACAGGCCGAGGCCTGGCGTCCTACATGCGCTGCAGGAATGATTACCTTGTCACGTCACTGGGTGCCACTGATCGTATATAACTATGCATGTGAGACATTTTCTCAGCATGCAATGTACGCTTAACCGGTACTTGTCATCGGTCAACCTGCACACACCTGCGGACTTTATGTTACATAAACACCAGAACAAACCTAACCAGTGCGACGACACGAGGTGCAGAGTAGCCGAAAGGAACAGTGTTCAGTGCAGTGAGTGCGAACGATGTTACCATCGCCAATGCATGACATCTCACAAGTGGTCGCGCCTACAGTTCGAACAATTTCGGTGTAGTGATTATTACATTCATTCAAGAGTGCATCACTCGTCTCACTCGATACCAAGTGCCAGTGGAAGAGTGACCTAACGCCGTAGGGAACAAGCTGACAGGTGTTGCAAGAGCCTGGTGGAAGACCATGACCGCATACCAGGTGACCTGGTAAAGGTTTCTGGACAAATTCTCGAACCGACACACAGGTATGCTTGCTATGCTCCAGACTCAGCTGAGCATCTTCAACAAGATTCATCGAAACAGTGGCGCACTGGAACCATTTGTGCGATGAAAATCAATCTTCTTATGGGGTTTTTCCTGCACATACCCACTTCTGATGCTCTCGAGGCAGTACTTCAGACTGTCTTGTCGGAGTTTCGTGCTGCTCTACGACCAGCTATTTACAGTGGTTTTGACAACTTTGTTCGAACAGCAGCTGGAATCACCCAGGACGTAGCAGAGCTGCGCAAACAAAACCAGGTACGTTGAACACGTCACCCACTCTGTGTAAACATACAGTTACCACCGGCTCACGAACAGTATGCACCAAAACAAGGACAAGTAGCAGGAAGAAACTCCTTTATGCCCCCTCACAGCAATAACACTAGGCAGCCATGAAATAGTGGCTCAAGTAACACTGAGTCATTGCTGCCGCGACCATGTATATTTTGCCCTGGTAATAAAATGCACTGGCATGCCCAGTGACCGTTACGTCATAATCAACCCGCTCAGGCAACGTGAAACGACTAAGCGAGGTAGGGGAGCTCGTCAACAACCCACTCAACATAACCTCAAAACATTCAAGTGACAGCAAACCAAGCTATCTCCGAAAAATCTACAAAAATTATGAAAGTCTCTTACACATACCAGTCTCAGTAAATTCACAGCAAAAAGTAGCACTCACAGATACCGCTGCTTCCCACAACTTGTAAGTGACAGGTATGCCCCACCACATAATCAGATACCTGAACAGCGTGTACAGCTCGCTACTCGTGATGTAACTGGACAAATATTTAACAACACTTTTGTAGCTCTCGCCATTCGTGACGAGGTGATGAACATTCCCATAACTATATTACAAGACCGTCGTGATGACTTAATTCTCATAGTACCGTGGACAATCGATCAACAGATGGTAATTGAGCTCTCTAGGAATCGCGTTCATTTTGTCAAGTGCAGTGCAAAACAGTCTATCATCTTGGTTACCACCAACCTACAGTGTCAACATCACCCAGCCTCGACGACTTCCACCACACTGTACCTGTGGAACACCGAGCATCTGTCCAACGCATACTACACGAACGAAGCGACGTCATCACTTGTGGTGACCCATTCCAGAGGACCAACATCGCACAGCACGATACTCCAACCACCCACGACGAGCCAGTCTACACTTCGCTATGAGACTACACACCATATCACTGACTGATCATCAATGAACAGGTTAGGGAGATGTGTGATGGGGAGATAGAACCGTCCGAAAGTAACCACAATTCTGCCATAACACTAGCGCACAAAAAGGACAGGTCTTTCCACTTTTGCCTCGACCTATGTCAGCTGAACAACATAACCAAAACTTCAGCACTACCTGTCATTAATATCAACAGTGCCCTCAGCCTCCTTGGAACCACAAAAATCATGTCACTTTTTGATTTATGCTCATTGTGTTGGCAAGTACCCATCAACCCTAAAGACCATCACCAATCTGCATCCACGATGGCTGACGGGCGCAGGTACCAGTTTTGTGATATGCCTTTGGGCTTAAAGGCACTCCCATAACTTTCCAAACGATGGGTATCTGTATCTTAGATGGATACATTGGCTCATTTGCAACCACCTACTTAGACGACTTAGCAGTGAGGTCGAACACGTGGGATTTACACCTAACCCACCTAGACCTAGGGCTAGAGCGATTTGCCATTGCTGGACTGACATGTGCGTATGGCAAGTGCCGCATCGGTTATACGACCCTAGAGTTTCTAGGCCATGTGGTAGACGAACAGGGGAACCACCCTAGTGCGGAACACTTGCATGTGATCGAGCAGTGGGAAGTACCACACACCAGAAAGAAACTGAGCAAATGTTTTGGCCTTATAAATTGGCAATGCCAATACATTAAGGACTTCGCCAAAATCACCGCACCTCTCACAATGTTGTTGTCCACTCAAGTCAAGAACAGAAGCTGAGCGAGCTTTCCAGAAGGTGAAGACCCATTTCCGCTCAAGTCAACACCTGTTGTGTCACAACCCAATCAGACATCTGTATCTCCAGACCGATGACTGCCAATACTGTTTAGGCGCCATGCTATATCAGCTGGATGATAACAGGGATTGTAGCGTACTGGACTTAGGCTGCACCAAGTTAGGACAAGCTGAGAGAAGGTATGACGTGAATGAAAAGGAATGCATCGCAATCGTTTGGCATCTAAAGTGCTATCGCACATACTTAGAGTACCAACGTTTCATCCTGAGTCTGCAGCATATCAGCTTTCTTTCTGTCATTTGTCGTAGTTTGTCCAGTCATACTTGTCAATGTTGGGATCCCTTTCCCGAATATTAAACATCGTGGAGCAGATGTACAGAAAATTGTAGGATAGGATACAGTTGTTTGATAGTGGTACAGAAAACTGTAGGGTAGGATTGATGTTGGCCTACAGAAAGAAAATTGTTGGGTAGGACAACTAAAAAACACAGGGGCAGGGTCATGGCAGAGGTACAGAAACTTTTAGGATAATCACAAAAGATAGTTGGGTAGTTGCATTTTAAAAAATGTGTGGGAATAACACAAAAAATCATGGGGCAGTGTTAGGTGCACTTAAAACTGTGAGGCAGGGGCATAAAAAATCATGGAGCATTGAAGGAGGAATTATAAATTTTAGGGCAGAAGCACTATTTGTAGGGCAGATACACTGAATATTGTAGGGCAGTCTCTGAAAATTGTAGGACAGATGCACTAAAAACTGTGGTGCAGCGAGGTACTAAAAATTATAGGGCTAGGACACTAAAAATCAGGCCAGAAATAGATCTAACCTTCTTTTTAGCACACATTTGAGCCCAGCTAGCAAACCCACAAGACTGAGACATTACATTAAATAAATAAATAAGCCACCCCTAATGTTCGTCACCAGGAGCATTTGTATAGGCTTATATTTTAACAGCCCCTGCCTAACTTCGTCTAATATGAAAATAATTACTTTAAACAATCATACAAACATGTGCGACTACAGTTTTAATATTATTAAACACATTATAACATCCTAAGTTGTAACAATCTCCACCCCTTACAAAATTATTTCATAACAATGCATGCTATACAAGTCGCAAGGCCCAGCACGAATGTATTTTCCCGCTACGTGTATTAAATTCTTTCGTCTCCGACGATATTAGTTTACGAGAGAAGTCCTACTGCACTCATATTCTACATTATTTAGGTTCAAACGAAAGTATTTGTATTTTTTAACGTAATTACAAAAATACATCGGGATGCTAAATGGAGTTTTCAATGTTAAACTTTCAAAACATTTGTTTGGAATCAGCGCTCTCGTGTGACGTCACAACTAATGGTGTCCAATACGTCTAGGAATACGCCAACGAGATATAGTAAACATTGAGGGGCGGAAGCAGCTATTTCCAAGGCTTTCAGGTGAAGCCTATTTGAAATTGGTCGGCCATTTTATCTATAGTCAAAACATTGTCAGCTGATGCATGTCGTAATGTAGGTTACACGAGAATCGTGAGAAATATTTTCGGATATTGATCGTTGTGGCATTTGTTTGTCGAGTCCGTTACAACTATACCTGATTAATGTATCACTAGAGAACATTCGTACCCTCGTCAACATGAAATATGTATTAAATTGCTGCAGTCAACAACATATTGTGATGCCTATCTCAGTGTTTGGCTGCACACACTACAGCAATAAAATAAAAGCATACTACAACTACTATAGACTGTGTTTATGCTGTTTAGATAAATTGTACTGTTATATTATGGGTAGCTGCAACGAGACAGGATAAAAGGTAGGTACCGAACTTTTTGGTTTACTATCAACACAAATCAAATATTAACGAAACCAAACATTTAATGAATCACGTAGAAATTCATTACTGGGAGGAGAAGGAAAATACATACTGCTTGGTAGTATGTGGTATGGTATAAGCTGGAATATGTTGCCAAAGAGAAGAATAGACTACATATATTGAACTTGAGGTGTGGGAACGCGGATAGGTGCAAAGAGGGTAACGGGATAGGTGAATAGTAGGTGAAGAAGGCAGCGTTACGATGGAGAGGATGAATGGATATATAGGCCATCTGTAATGTTGAAGGAAATGGGATGGAGTACCCTAAAAGACAGAAGAAGAAATGAAAGTCTGGTCAGGATGTTCATACTTGTGACTAGAGAGGGAGGTTGGGGAGGGTTAAATTGCCACCTAGCTAAGGGAAGGTATGGGGGAGAGTAAACACCAGTGAGAAGGTTCTAGTGGAGTGAGGTCGTTCAGAGGAATATTTTACAGAATGATATGGTAACTGTTAGGAGTTAGAAGGTACAGCAGAGGTTTGGGAATGGTAGCCTAGAGAGGCAGCCAAGAATTGATCTCGGTACATGGCGACATGCCAATAGCGAATATCTATTTATTTGTATAAGGTCGAGGCTCTTAAATAGGGTTAGGGTGGATGGCATGGTTGTTTACTGTTGATGTAGTTGACATGTTATATGCATGGTTCTCATAGTAATAGGAATGTATTATAGTTTTTATTTTAAATTTGTATATATAAATGCAGGCTTGTTTGCATATGTTCAGACGTTTTATAATTTACATTTGCCAGTAGTCCTTGACGCCTCTGGGTCGTGTCAGGTGGGATGTCACAGTATAAAGTTGCCCGGCTTTTACCTCTTGGTGTGGGTGAGTGGGTCGGTGACCATTGGCCTTCCTGTCCTAACTCCGACGGCGTGTGTAGAGAGTAGCGTCGTTCCTTTGAAGCTGCTGCAGCGTCCTCGGCGTGTGCTGTTGAGAGACATCCACTACCACTACTGAAATGAATGTTGGAGATACAGATGACTCTTAAGGTACGGTTTATTGTGGTCACTCGTCCTAGAGCTGACCACCATGTACCACGCTACTGTTCTCGCCCGTAGCACTCGTAAGCGGTGAAAGTGGCGCGAAACCAACAATGGAAAAAGTACGTGAAATCCTTAAACGGGTGCTGAAAGAGCTCTCCCCGACCGCGTGTCAATCCCTGAGGCCATGTAGAAAAAGAAAAGGTTCCGGTACATTACTGATAAGCTATTGAAAACTAACATGACTTGATCCTAATAGATTGGGCCTCAGGGAGACGGGAACGTCCTCCACGCGCGACTTAACGCTCCGGTGATCAGGCGAAGACTGACATGGCGTCTGGAGGGAGGACATGGTAGCCCGCGTTCCCGCCAGACTTGGTGGTTAAGCTCTTACAAGCTAAACTAAAGTAATACTCATTACAGAATATCATCCAAAATTACAAAAACAATTATTAATACTCGTCTGCCCTTAGTTAATAACTGCCAGTCTGTATAGGGCGTGTTCAGAATTACACTTAAAAACGCAACAATACACAGGAAAGCAATAACGAATAATTTAAAAGCAATATTTGAAAAAGTAATTAAATTGTGGACATTGTAAATGTGACTGAAAGTCTACTTAATTATTATTTTGTAAGACGTAACAAATAATACGATGACGATTTTTGGTGGGCTTTGGCATAGCGTCCTACTGCCCTAATCAAAAACATCACTCACTCATAGAAAAATTAAAAAGAAGAACGTTTATTCACATGATGTCTGTAGGTCTCTAGAAAATCTGTAGAGTCTACAAATGATATCAGTTTGCCTGAATTTAGCATGGATCAGTTCTCGTGTTCACCACTTTGTCACGTGTTTATGTAGCGGTGCGTTAAGCCCGCACGTTACAAACATTACCACAACTTGCCCTACAATTCCCATTAAATTAACACATACTACGAAGATGATGGCTGGCCAGGCATTCAAAATCGTAGCTGAAAATTGCTACCTTGAGGCTGGTGGTGAAGCTCCATAGGCACGGGCAGGGCATTCACGTCCCCAGAGACGTGAAGCCTGGCTGATGGAGCGTCCGTGGTGAAGGAGGCGGTGACGTGTCTACAGCCGTCTGAGCCACTGTAGCCCAGCGGACAAACGGGCGTCCGCGGCACACGTCATTCTATAAACATAACCTTAATTTAAACTTACAAAGTCATACACATTGTACTATACACAAAACAGAGGTAACAATAATGACACAGAACTTAAAGCGTAATATGTTTATTTTATGTCCGCATATGTTTACTTTAATGATTTAAAATTTATGTATTTGGATGGTGAGCCAGTTACTCGCTACCTGCAAATTTTCGTCAATTGTTTTCATCCTGTATTTACGATTTATTCTCGTTCCTAAATTACTAAATGGTTGACAGAGGTATTTATATGCTTTAAATGCCACATAGACATATACAATGCATCGTAAGCTTTGTTTTTCTGTTATTATCGGCACGTAAACGTAATTATCCCTAAAAAAACACCCTGCCACGCCCCTTTGTTTTGACGATGGAAAACATGGCCGACACAAGTTCAATTGGGCTTCAGCCAGAAAGCGCTTCCGCCCCTCTATGTTTTCTATATGTTGCTTTTCTTGCGCCTGAGATGGTAGTGCTTATGTAGACCCTAACTTATTGTTTAGAAATACCGGCCTAGTGTTGAAAATGAAATGAAATTATGAAACTTTGTTTAATTTGTTGAAGTTTTCTGTTTTCGAGGTATTAAAAAAATTCGTTGACACATATAGTAGACAATATCAATATCTAAAAAATAAAATTTAAAAATATTGACGATATTTATGGAAAAATTATCCAAAAAATATCGATACCTTTATAAATCGATATTTTTTTTACCTCCGCGTATCTCTTTTGAGCATGCTTTTGAGGCGAACTTAATATTTATTGTTTTTATGTTTCCAGCTTGGAGTTTTCGTATGGGAGTGAGCTTCTTATCTAGTGTTTACGTAGTCTTTGTAAGAGGGCGTGACGGTAGGCTTTTATTATTGTTTATTTTCGAATCAACGTGGAACTGGAGCGGTAGCGATGATGTTGACGTGAAGATTAGCGCCTCCTAGACCGTATCAACACATAAAATATTCACTACAGCCTAGTGATACAAGTAAACGTGTCTCAAAAGAAATGAGCGTAATTAGCAGGGGTGCATGTGTTCTAAAATTGAAATGCACAAAGTTTATTCTTCTGAGTTGTTAGTCGGTAGCGAGCCGTGCCAATAAAGATGCCGAGCATAAATTGGTCCGAGTTATTTCCGACCAAATGGAGCGCTGTAATTTTTGTGTCGTATATGGCACTGTTCATCAACCAAGGTAGGCGAAGTGTGTAGCTAACAAAGTAAGATACTTTATAAGGTATTTGAATATGATAATATAACAAGTGACATGTAAATTGGCTACTACCGGTGGAAAACTCCAACTCTTTTACACCACCCCTTGTAAACTGCCGTTCCCTCCCACCCCACTTATAATGACACCCCCACCATCTGTTCTGTCATTCGCTAAACTCGCCGTATCTTCTTACTGTAGTTGGTAAATATTAAGAATCACTACGCATCGTGTACCGGCCAAACTACTGATTTTAAACATAGTTTACTAATGAAAATGTTTCTAGTGACGTTTTAAGTAGTCTTACGTTTAAAAAAATGTGTTAGATTAGATTAAACCCAGTTTACACCGAAAAAGTAACACTAACAATGTTAATAACAAAATTTTAGTTACAAAATGTTTTCAACAAATTCTAAGCAATGGTACACTATTTTGTAGCATTTTTGATACCAAATGTGTTATTAACATTGCTGAAAACACCAGCGTTACTAACAAAGTTGTAAGAATTATGAACAGAAGTTAAGTTAATAACAATGTTGATGGTTAAAATGTGTACAGTACAACATTGTTGATAATATTACTAGCAACATTTGTTACCAATATCCTTTGATCTAGACCGCCGTATAATGGGTCGGGAAAATAACGTTAGCAACAATGTTGGTAACAAGTTATTAACATGTTTCTATAAATGCATAACTTTTGTTGCTAGCAAATGTTTCCAACAAAATGTTAGTAACAAATGTTATTAACTTTTTTTTATAAATATTAACAATGTTGATAACATGTAAACAATTTTCAAGCATTTTAAGTTAGGTAAAGTTAACTTTACTTAACCTAATCTAATAAGTATAACTTACGCTAAGGTAATCCAATCCAAACTAACTTAACAAAATTTTTTTTACCCAGGACTACTGAGAATGTCACTATAAACATTTTTCGTTAATGATCTTTGCTTCTAAAATCAATAGTTTGGCCGGTACAAAATGAGTAATGATTCTTGATATTTACCGAATGGAGAGGGAGGATGGGGAAAGTTAGTCGTATTAACTAATGCAGAGTACAGAGTAAGAGAGTATGATAGTGAAATGGTACAGAGGGTGCGGAGCAGAACGAAATGTGTGTGAAACATACAGAAATGATGTTTAAAGACAACATGTCCTTATTCATGGATAAACCACTGATGTACTGAAGTTATACATTAAACTTATAGTTAACATGGTTCAATATCTTGTACACCTTCCAAGTGTCCAGCAGTCAGCAACTAATAAAAATATTTCCGTTATAAATATGATGTGTTTATAGTACCAAAAGTAATAATATATGATTAACACTATTGCTAATAAAATCAGATGCCACGTATGAATCAGTCAAACATGACAGATAGCCTACCAGCTCAGAAGCAACCAAGAGATTAAACACTTTACAGACAACTTCAATGACATTAGAAAAACATAAATTTAGATTGAAATTTTATGGACACATCACAAGAATGGACTCTGGGAGGATAGCAAAGTGAATAAGCTTAGGGCCTGGTAGAATTTTATGAAACTTGGAGTGAAGCAAGAACTATTAAATTAAATGGACTGGTGAGATAAAACAATACCTTTAACTAGCAGGAATCACACGGAAAGCATTCACGACAGGGAGAAACTTAAACACAAAATCCATCCATTCGAAGCTGAACAGGAGGAAAGACAAAAAAAAGAAGAGGACTAGAATTATAACTAAGACTTGACGAAAGAAAGGAAGCCCTCTGCAAGAGAACATTGCCCAAGAAGGTTTATTCTATCGACTGGCTACTGCTTACCCCATTTCGTTCCTGCTGGCTTGACACAATGATACAGCGTTATTGGCGGTCCATGATACATTGCACATTTTTGAAAGATTTGCCTAATGGTTTAATTCCACCGTATCTTCTTACATTGCTCAACAAGATAGTTGCGGCTCACAACGATGTATTAAACTATGCAAACTAACGATTATAAACACTCAAAAGACATTATACCAGAGGGTGATAAGCGAATCATCTTTGGGTACATCTGTCCGGCTCGCTGGTGTGAAGTGAACTAGCATGGCTGCTAAGAGAATAAGTGAGCTAGTATGGCGGTAATTACCATACAACTAAATACTGTACAACATGAAAACCCTTGAGAAAAATTATGAAAAGTAGTAAATATATTGGATCCTTTGAGTACATGTGACATCATGCGAGATGGTAAAAATGTAAAAGTACCCAAAAGAAAAAATAAAATATATAAACCCTTTTTTTGACACTTTAGATATCATAACCATTGCAAAAAAAAAAAAAAAAACAATTTTTTATAAAAATGGTAGGTTTCTACACAAGTCATTTTAAGTTCCCCCTTTATTTTCTTGTCTGAAAATAAGTTAACACATTCATTGTTAAGTTTGTTGGCTTCCTGATTGGTGTGTAAATTCACTTAATAAGTGCACCATCTTAAAACATGTCACTGTTTACTAATTATGTCCCATATGAGACACTGTTTGAGGTTAGCTAGCAGCACAACACTGGTCATCCGTACGCTGCCTCCATATGTTCGGCTTCTTGGACATTCTGTTTATATTTCGTAACATGCTCCATTCACTGAAATCTACCTGGCTTCCGGCAACTGATGTTCCATATGTCACTGTTTTGAGGAGGACAGCCCCATTCACCATGACTATTTTGTCATGATACACAGTAGAGTATAGCTGGTGATGTCTCCGGTAGTTGATCGTGAGTTAAGCTGGTCCCGTCACACCGGACAAATAAACTTCACGGGCACATGTTCCACATTTACTGGACAAAGTTCTTCTCATGATCGATTGGTGGATTGTAGAATTGTAGCACAAAGTGTGCCTATGAATGGAAAAATAAGAAAAGATAGCTACGCTCCTTTCTCCTCGTGTGTAGTAAGTTTAATTGAGCAGTCAGTAGAAAACTAAATCCGTGGTTATAAAATGTTTATAAAATTGATGAATGTACCTTACAAAATTTTTAATGTAGCCCTATTATCTTAAAGTAACCATGGTTCCACAAAATGTGTGGTTTATGCCAGAAAAACTTCACACGTTGCACATGCACTCACACTTAGTTGCAAGTGTGCCAATTTGCCGGTTCATTAGCAATCACAAAACAAAAAACGTACGTTAGTTTTTGGATGTCGTATGTAATGGGATGTACAACATTTATGTGATTTGATATGAATTGAGTAGTCTACTGTTTCATACATAAATGAGAAAATATGTCAAACTGCATTTGTTAATCTGTTGTCAACAGTACCAGTAGTAAGGTAGTCACCATCAGTGTTGACTTACCGGTAAATGCATTAACAGCAAATAATTTTTTTTTTTTCAAAGGTTGATTTCAAATGTGCTCAGTTTATAGCGGACCACTTATAAGAGAAAATATTTGTGCAACTAGGCCTACTCCATTCTAGAGCATAAAGCACTACATCTGACCATCTAACAAATTTGTTCTTGCTATGTCCGTGCTGGCCGAGAGTGGTATCAGTGACGTAATAAATCGTATAGGCCTAAAGTGGAAATTGTTTTTTGTGAGGTGCTTGGCATCTTTTCAGCAAACAGAAAGGAGTTCTTGGTAAGTATACGCCAGTCAGGGACGGCTTAAAGGACTGAGTGAACTGGGCAGCCGCCCGGAGCACCGGCTCGTAATGGGTGCCAAATTGAGGTCAACAATTTTGGTGTAGTTTTCAACATGTTCAAAAATTTTTAAGTTCTTCTAAATAAATTGTAGTACCTTTAATGAACATATGAATAACAGAAACATATTAATGGAATGTATGTGAGTAAAACATATATAATTTGTATGTGTAGTTACATATGAAGTATTATATTTTCTTTAATCAAGTAAAAAAAATTGTATATTGGTTTTGGGTTGAGAGACAGGAATGAAGAAAGATGTAAATAAATTTAAAATAATTGGAGCCTAAAAAAAGTTTCTCTTTCTCTCTCTTCTGACTTTTAAACCTTCACTTTGTTCCAGGCCTCATAGTCACTGCTTCACAGGACTCGGACAGCTCGTACAACTATAACACTGTCACAGTTGTGCTACTGACTGAAGTAGTCAAGCTGTTGGTGTCAATTTGTTTATACTGCAAAGAGTAAGTAAAAGGATTAAGTTTTAGCATTTTTAAAATAATTTTTTTTTTCCTTTCCGGCTAGCCACAGTCTTAGAATGACAGTGGTCCGGACACTAACCTATCTACGAATGCTATTGAGTTGACTCCGTTATGACAGAAAGCGCCACTAGCAATGAAGTGTTGTTTTAACATTGCAGTAGCCTATATTGTCGTACTACCACATCTCCTAGCAGCTCCGACATGATCTATTTGCGCAATCTTAAAATAACACGAGTGCCAGTGGCACCAATCACTTATACGAAGGTCAATTTTAAATTCAAGTGTCCAGACCTGTATATGGCTGTACTGCAGGCCATTTCCATGCAGCAAGCTGACTGCTATAGACTCTTCACAATAAAGTGAACTCTTCTTAAATTTTTTCTTTCAGTCATTTTTCTATCTTCTTTACTATTTTTAATATGAAATTTTTCAAGAATTAAAAACTAGCTTGTTTCACCACTCACAAAACTTAACATCTTTGGCCGTAGTAAAATACGGATTTTGGATATCATAAGTGTTGGAGAGTGCTTAGTTTAGAGTGAACAGACCGTACTAAAATGGGAGGCAGGAATAGTCAGGAGATGGCTGGTTGTGACGTAGTTTAAACTCCTTTTTTGGGCAACAAGTTATGGCGCTGAGGCATTTTGAGGTTATGAAAACTGGTTTTTATTCACCTTTAAATGATAAAAAACATCAAATGTTAATGCATATAAGCTGTTTTACTGCTAACATTGTTTAGTTACTTATTACGTCAGGGGCTCAATAATGAAGTTATCACATTGTGGTATGTAATATGATAGGGATGTACTTGTTAGATTATACTCAGCTTGGTTCAGTATATTTCGAAGCTACATATATACTATCATTAACTTTTTTGTTCAACCCGTTGTAGCCTACATAGCCATTAAATCGTTTGGTTTTTTTTTTCAATGCCCTGCAAAAAATAAGCAAAATATTTTCATATTTAAAAAACATTTGAATATGCCTACTTATATTTATTTTGGCATGTTTTAGTTCCTGTAGCAATCTTTTCCTTAATGCAGAAAATGGTTTTTGTCGTTCAAAAATGGTAATCATGAAAGGTGACCAAGCCTCATCTAATATACTTTAATGTGTAAGTTTCTGTCCTTTTTATACTCTGTTTCATATAAGTTTAAATAAATTTGACAGCAACTTATGGGCAATAATTTTTTAGTATTTTGTGATTTGTTGCACAATACAAGATATTTTTAGCTCTAAAATGAACCTGAAATGTCCATTTCAGCATTTGTACTGCAAAGATTGTCTTGTTTAGTGACAAAAGTAACAAAATATTACAAACTATTGCCCATAATTTGCTGTCAGATTCATACAAACTTATATGAAATTGAGTTTATTACGACTGTAATGTCCAATGCTGGCACTCTGTCACCCTTATAGAATCTGTTGGTGGGAAGGAATTTCAGAGTGGGGGGGGACGTCAGGGGAATTGATCCCCTGGTTGGTCGTAATGTAACATTTTCACAAAGACGCAGTCACCATTTGTTTACACAGCTGCCTTAATTGTTGATAATGGGTGTTAGCATAATGCCAGCAGAGCCGTTTTAAATTCTCGTGCCTTGACACAAAAATCGGAGAACACAAACAAGACTTTCCAATCTCTAGGACCTCACCCATTTACAACACACTGTAATTATTTACCAAATATAAAATGAGGACTGTTAATGCTTTTAAATATTGGAATAAAATTTGTGGTGTCAGTTTTTAAAAGTTTACACTTTTCTAAAGAAAATTTTAGTAGTACCTAGCGAGGTAGCGCAGTGGTAACAAATTGGATTCATATCCGGAAGGACCCAGGTTTGATCCCTGGCTACAGCCATCTTGATTTTAGTTTTCCATGGTTTTACTGAAATCGCTCTAAGTGAATGCTGGGATGGTTCTTTAACAAAGGCCATGGCCGACTCCCCTCCCAGCTCCTGTCATTGTACCAAGTTTTGTGTCATCATCTCTAATGACCTCGCTGTCGACGAGATGTAAAGCTCACTTACCTTACCTTGTTGTTGTGTAAAATTGAGTTTAATAATCCCTCAATGAACAGAAATTAAATTTTATGTAAAATGCGGTATTTAAATAAAGTAACCTTCATTGCATTGTGCAAAAGTTGTTTTGCTCATGATAAGTTAAAAATAGGATATAATTGTTGAATTAATTTGCCAGAATGAGAAGACAGTTGGGAAAATTTAAGCTAACTTATATACATTGAAAAGTTGTTTTGCATTCAGAAATTTTTAAGGTTTCGTGTTTGTGGCACTGTACTTTTTAGTCTAAGAATTAAAACCACAATTCAGTCTTCATGGCTTATTTTTTTTTCATGGGGCCTGTTTAAAGTAGGAGCATATTTTGTTGTTTTAGAAGTATATGTATACACCTGGAGCTATTGAAATATTTTAAATGTTATTTTTTGTTTTGGGAATAATACCTGGAATTAAGAAACAACCCAGGATTTTGAAGGTCAACTTCCAAAATAACAGGAAAAATATTCCTTGAATGTATCAGTTATTTCTCTAAAGCATAATTACCTATAGACTAGGCCTACACATTTTCGCATGCAGCAGTTACCAGCCCCGGCATTGTCTTTGATTTTAACCTAGCATTTTTTTCTACGGTCTGTGCTATTAATGAGTATTAATGAGTACTCTCGCCATTTCTAGTAGGAGTGAAGCAAGCAAGTAAGATGACTTTGTAAGCTTTGTATTGAACAGTATGTATTTTGTTTTGTATTTTGGATGGTTTTATAGCTCAAAAACAAACATTGTTTTGGAAATATTTGAAGGGTCTCCGAATCAGGGAATACAAATATAAGTGTATTTTTGCCTCTATTTAGAAGTAAAAAATAGTTGTAAAATGTGTATTAGGCCTTAATGTATTACGCTCCCAAAAAAGAAAATTTTACATAAAAATATGTTTCTTACTTAAATATTTGTGGATACTCAAAGGAATTAAAATTAAAATTTTTCTAAGGGTTTCTTATATAAAGTGTATTTTTTTTCCATGTGTGTTTTTAATAAATCATTACAATAAAATAACCTAACAAAAATTCTCTAACAGGTATAAGTTACTAAGGCTTGACTTTGTTGAAAGTTTTACAGCAAATTTTGCCCACTTAACATACGCAGTAAACTCACAATTATCCATGCAGAGATTAACTGTTTTGCAGATTATAGGTGCAGCATTTCATATGTTTAGCACTGTAAAAAACAAAATTTTTTTGTAAAATAAATCTTTTTGGGACATACGAACCTAGACTCTTGCGCACAAGAATGGACGTGAAAGATCATGCAAGAATGGGTTAATGAGATTTCAATGTAATGTTTTCTTGTTTTTAGGCACCCCAGACATGTTTTCTTTATTTGGGAAAATACAATACAGGTAAATACAGTATTTGTAGGTAAACTTGTATGTTGTTACGGCATTTAGGCGAATTATAAAATAATTAAGTTTTTTAAAATTTTTGTATTGACAAATGGACTATTTTCTTATTATCTGTGTTTCCTGCCTATCCGTGCATTGCTAGACGTAAATTTACAAAGATAAAGGGAGTTTACGTCTACTGTACTGCCATATTAGGGGAGGGGGATACAGAGATTGAAATCAAATGATACAGACTTCCAAAATGAGGGATAATAAGGGGATACAGACTTCCGAGCCGAGAGGTACCAACTTTCAGATTGGAGGATACCGACTTTCAAATCAGGGGATACTGACTTCTGAATCAAGGAATATTAAATTTTCTGCTTCTCGTTCATGGGTTATTTGCACTGCCTATTTAAATACATTAAAAATCACATATGGGCTTTTATTCATACATATTTCTAATTAACAAGGAAGGTTAGGAAACTCATCCAGTATATGGAATTCTCAAATTAAAACAATTATTCTGTTTCTCAATTTTATTTAACATGAAATTTCCTTAACATTCCAAATTCTGGGTGTTCTCCCTTAATTTTTATAATGTTCACACTGGAACTGTGTGACAATTTAGAAGTATTAAATGTAAATAAATGCACATTGTCTGTGATCCAAAATTTTTATTCAAGTAGTAATGATGATGGGAGTGAATTTTATTTGTGGGCCACTATGGATTACTATGCATGTCTTAACTTGTTAATAAGAGGGATTAGTGTGGTATATGTGCAGGTGGAAGTAGGGTGATCTTAAAGCCATGCTCTCTATCTAGTTTCTGATTTTTTAGCAATATTAATTTTTTACGCCTAAACGAGAGCATATATCGAAAATCTGTCTGGCAGTTTCGTTTAAAATTGTCTTCTCTATGTTGGCTGATTTTTTCAATGCAGTTTTAGCTATTTATATAATTAACAAAATCCTAGCTGACTTTAGTTGAAACCGTATAAGTTCTTGTTTTGAAAAAAAAAAAAAAATAGCTAACTGCCGGACAGATTTTTGATATCTGTTGTTGTTTAAGCCTTAAAAAATAAGTATCACAAAAACGGTACGAACTAAAGAGTATGGCCTTAATGTGCAACATTTTCTCACTAACTGCAACATTGCTATTGTAAACCATCTGTACAGTCCCCTTTTGAAACTTATTTAATTTTTCATGGCTCTGTATAAAACATTAACAATATAGACAGCTATGTTATTTATAAAGAATGTGAAAATTCCTTCTCATTTTAGCTACAGAATCACAGTTTGTCATTGTGTACATATTCTGCATATTTTGTGTATGTATATTCATACAATTTCCATTATACAGAATGTCAGGTAATTTGTAGGCATAATCTGTGCCATGTGAATTTGGTATAAAAACTAAGTAAATGATTGTGTTTGGTAAAAAGTCGTAAGGTTCTTAATTAATGAGAGAAATTTCATTAAATATCTAAAAAACAGCAAAGTGGAAGTAAACAGTAAGGCCGGGCGCCCACAGGACCAGACACGACGCGGCAAGACGAGACAGTTTCGCTTTATTGTGTTTGATGGTACTGGGAGCAATGTTATTTTAATGGATGCGCGCACACAGCATACGATCCGACGCGACAAGACTATCGCTTACCACAAGAGCAGACGTCTGACTGTGACTGCTCTAAGTTCGTCGCGAGCAGACTTGTCTGGGTTGAATGCAGCTGCGCAGACGCAATAACCATTTGAGCCGTGACATTCGCATGGCCAACAACATTTCATCAAGCGTCCGTGTTGTTATTGTGGTTCTGTGGCAAGATGGGGGTTGATGCAGACAAGCTGGTATTTCTTGTGCAAGCTGGCCTGTACTTTACGATTGTTCGTTGAAAGAATATCATGACGACAATGTGATTTCCAAGATGTGGGATGAGATATGACTAGAGATGAAAGTAGTTACATAAATTAGTAAATATTGGAACTGGATGACGTGGATGGTTAGTGAAAGTTGTGGATGTACCACAACATAGACATTACAGTGTAATTACTCGTAAACCATCATTTCATTGCGAATAATTAGTAATGGAAAGGGATTGTGACTCACCATCGATTCCAAGCATAACAAACATCTATATTTTACATATTCGAGTGAAATGCAAACAGTTCTATTGAATCATTTATAATAAATGCATTTACGAAGGAAACATTTCGCTCGTAGTAATGTATTCTGGTCTGACACACATTACACTGCACATTTGGCCTAATTATTTTCGGAATATAATTGATATATTCCAATAACATTATAACAATGTGCATTACTAGTAACTTAAGTAGTATAATAGAAGTTAAAATTGTATTGTACACACACCATGCATGTCTTTACGGAAAACATTGCAACAATAAGGTATCACTTTGAGTAATGTATATGCACACTTTGTATGAAACAGCTTTTAGTAGTACGCCTACGGTAATGTTAAATAGTTAACTCAATTACACAATTCCCTTTAAATCGTTTGTTTAGTCAACATGAGCTATGTGGTTCTGCCAAGACACACTTCCGTCTTCAGACAAGAAGTAGGCTGCAAACATGTTCCTGACATTGTACCCGTCTTTGCTTCCTCTTTGCTGCCCTCTCTCGCAACAATTACATCTTGTTAATTGGATACAGTAACACCATCAGGTCGTAGTAGAAAATCGTCTACTTCGGCTATATTTCCCTCCCTGTCACATATCATATTATGCAACGGACAACACGCCTTAGCGATGATGGTAGCCTTCTCAGGATCAACAAGCATTGCACTCTCGAAGACTCGAAATTGTTTTGTAAGCATACCGAAAGCACATTCCACTATTCTGCGACATCTTGAGTGTCTGTAGTTATATATTCTCCTGCGTGTCAAAGCATTCCAGGAGAATGGTCTCATGAGATGTGTACTGAGTGGATAAGCTTCATCTTCAACGAATACATAAGGCATCCGTTTACCACCAATCTCCCGTTGGGGTGGGATGTCTAACTGATTGGTATTAAACTTATTCCCAAAGTCAGAATGACTGAAAACACCACTGTCGCTGTTTCTTCCATAATCTCCTACGTCAACTGCTAGAAATCTAGCATCGGCATCAACCACAGCTTGCAGAACAATCGCGTTGAAGTTCTTGTAGCACCTATATAATGAGCCGGAATGTTTAGGATTCACAAGTCGTACCGGCTTACAGTCTATTGCATCACAGCAGTTGGGATAATGCCAAAGTCTTTCGCAACGACTTGGCACCTCCAACCACTTTTGCCGGGTTGGGAATGGCATGTGCAGTTGTTGCAGTTATGTAATGTTCCAGTTATTTCTATGACTGTCTGTGATTCATTTCATTAATGCCTCATTCTTATTAATGACTGCATATTGCTTATACATGTAAAATAAATAATTTATTTATTACAATATTGAACAATATATTTACATTATTTTATATGGAAATGCCCAGCCATTAAAACTTAAGACCCTTTGCTGACTTTAATTATAGGTTTCAGTATTCTTGCCTCAATGTTAATAAAAGCCAGTTTGTGGAAAACTTAGTCAGATCTTCCCGGACGAAATCCAGAAGGTACTCAAAAGTTGCAATACTCATTCTTGAACCTCTTTTCATCCATGCGTAGTTCATTTATGTAAGCACAGAGATAATGCATTTTATTTCATGGATGAACCAAAAATCGTCTTTGCACGCGATCTTCCTTCTCCATAATAGCTGCAATAGCGCACAACAAAACATCATCATCGACTACCGCCACATTGCGACTATTCATTTCATTCATTTTCCACTCGTCTCGTCATGTTTTATACTGTCGTGAGCAGACAGTAGTAAGCTGTCTCATGGCCATCAAACACCAGCAGACACAATAAAGTGAAACTGTCGTGTCGGGTCTGGTCCTGTGTGCGCCCGGCCTAAGATAATTTGTGGATACATGTTCACGTGAATAAGTCACCAGAACTAAGAGGAAAATAATGTGTGGTAAAAAGTCGCCAGGTCCTTTGTTTATTAAAAAAAGTCATGTTAATGCGAACAAGGTACTCTTCTTTCCCATACACCGGTATTTTGGACGTATCTCATAAACTAAGTGCCTGGCGACTTTTTACCATAGAGTGTTTGCCACTTAGTGTTGATCACTTATTCACATGCTGCAGTCTGTATGTACAGCATTAAGTTAACCAACATTTACACTTCCCTGGATTTTTTAATATTGAGATAAATATCACCGGCTTACTATACATTTTTATTGAAATGTTTACTGGAATAGTTTATAACGTCATCATTTTATACATTAACCTACATAAGGAACAAAACATTCTGTGACTCTAGATAAAGGGCTGATATTTGTGTTATGAACTTTATGGCTAATTAATTTCCGATTTTAATTTTTCAGCCATTCTGTTTCATCTTTACTTTCGGAAGTTCGAAATGCAAGAGGTCAGTGTGATATTGTTTAACTTAGTTATTTTTTGTAGTTATTTACGGAAGATGTTTGTTAAAAGCTTTGTAAATATGTTTAGCTGTAAGAAAAAACAGTTTTACTTTTGTATTGTTGAAAGTTCTTATAATTTGGGAATTGTTTCAGACAATATTTGTGTTTTCTGACTTAAGAAACAGCGTGCAGGCACATACAGACATACCAAAATCATTATATTAACTTTGTTACTATACCAGTGGGCATTACAAAACTTGGTACACCACATTATCTAACTGGTAAATTTTGAACACGTGCACTTCTAATTTTGTTTGCTATAAGTACCATTATAGGTTATGTGTATATTATGTATTTTTTAAGTTATAAATTTTTATCTGTTTTGTGTGTTTGAAAATGCCTGTTAAAATTTTTACTTCAAGCCCATGTGCTCTTTGATAATCATTTCTTGTCACAGAGCAGATTTATTGTATAAACATTTTTAAGTAGCATGATGTCAATATGAATCTGTTGAAAATGCTCGACACTAGTCAACGAAAAATGTGAACTGCCAACTGTAAACATGCTGACTAATGTAAAAGCATACTTGCGAGTCAAGACTGGTTGTGGTTTGTTTGTCTAATCATTCATACAACAAAGTTGGCATCTCCACAACTGCCATTTGTGAGGTTGGCCAATATGGAGGTGTGTTTGTGGTTTGAACTTGAGCAGTGGTCAAGTGACTCTTACGACAAAAACAACCTATACAACCTAACATGTTTTACTATTAATCAAGCTGTTATTGCATACTTATTTTTAAATTACAGTATTATAAAAATATCAGCATATAAAACAAATTCATAATTGTCTACATTCACTTAGGTAATTTTATTATTACACCTACTATATATGCTAAAAATCAATGTGTATTACAGTGCCCACATTTATAGTTAGCATGAATATAAATAATGTGATGATTATGTGAACACATTGTATGTTTAATAGCTGCAACCACAAATTTGACACGTACAATACCGTAAACCACGGCCGTAGAAGAACAGGTCTGGACACTCGCCTAGAAACTTGACCCCCTTGTTGTTTGGCTGTAGTTCACTAAGTTACCGAGAATATTGTGTTTTATTGGCGCTGATGTTATGGCGGTCGGACTAAACTCCGCCCACTTCCTTTCCGCTAAGATAAACAATTTATCAAAACGTATTTTTTATCAATTTATGAAATACTTTCTTTGCTCCCAAATTTAAGAAAAGGCTCCAGCAATCTTTATTTACTTTATAAATTTAACAATGGAAAAAAGTGGACGGAGTTTGAGTCCGACCGCCTGGAAAACAGCGCCAAATAGTACGACATTCTCGGTAACTTGACGAACTACAGCCAAACAATAAGGGGGTCAAGCAAAATACATTGGTAGATAGACGAGTGTCCAGACCTGTTCTTCTACGACCGTGCCGTAAACTGTGTATACTTTGAACCAGCATGTGTAACTTTGCACCACCAAAAACATATGTTTTCTATGCTGATAGTTGAAAGACAAGTGATTGTATTCGATGGTATTGAATTGTAATTTTATATACCCAGTCGTAATGAATCTTTATTTCACCAAACTACATAGAAACAAATATTTTTGGTGGTGCAAAGTATACCCACTTTACGGTACCTGTTAAATGGATTAGTTGAAAAAGTACAGTTATACCAGTGCAAAATTCTGTCTGGGCATTTTGTTTAGTTTTTCTGTCAGATGAGACATCAGTCAACAGTAGTTTAAAGTGCATTTTGTGTAAAATTAAATTGGTTTTGTATTCTGTTACTGTTACACATATGATACACCATTCTTAATACGATTTTACCTGTCAATAATTTTGAGTAAATGTCAAAAGCATGCTATAGTATTGTCTTATTTAGTATTCAAAACCTATTTCTCTCTTCTACAAATCTAAGTTTATAAAATAATTAGGCATTTGGTGAAAAAAAACTGTGTATATAGTAGAATCAGAACTTAGTTGATACATGCAGAAATGTAGGAAATTTGGCAAGCTGTACAATATTGTTTTGTTGTAGATATTATTGCATTGAATTATTTGTGTCTGTTAATAGAATTTAATGGTGATAATTTGCTTAAAAGTTTTAAATTCACAACAAGAAATATGCATAATAAAGTTAGTGTATTCTTAAAAAAAATGTTATTACTTGTATTAGGCGTATGTAAGAAGTGTCAGTTTATAACAGAGTGGAATTTTTTTTGTTTGTAAACAGTTTTGCTTCTGTATTTTGTGCCTGCGTTCCTCTACTGCCTGTACAACAACCTAGCATTTGTCAACTTGTCTGCTTTTGATCCGACAACGTATTACTTGCTGCTTCAGTTTCGAGTGGTCGTAACAGGAATTGTTTTCCAGGTTAGCACTTGATTTGTCCTGTGAAGCATTTGATTTGTCCAGTAATATGTTGTAAAGCAGTATGCATTGACTTTGTGTACATTGTCAAACTTGTTGGATGATACAAACATTTCTTTGCATAACATTTTTCCTATATTGCATATAGCTATGCATGTCAGAGTATTTGAATATATTAATTTTCAGATGAATAATCTTTGGCAGTTAGCCTACCAAAAACTTTGTGAGTATGACTAATGCAAACCACTTTTTATTCATAGTAGAAATCGAAAATATATTTAAGTTCATTTGATCATCAATTTTATGATACCAGTATTTGTGCTACGCACTAAATTCCTATCAAACTTTGTGATACTTACCAAGCAGGCATTTTTCTCTTATCTGTATTTTGTAATATGCCACATCCCATCTTGTTTACCTTAATTTGTTTGCTAAGAAGTGTTGATACAGAGATCTAAACTGCTGGTTTCCGCTGATTTGGAAACAGAATAGTCACATAAATATTTCAGTCTTACAGAAAGTTGGTCTTTTTGAGATTTTTTACTTAAAATTACAAGGAACTAAATATTATAGTTACAAAATGACCGTATGTCAGGGGCTGCTCTGCAAAAATATCTAAATATTATTTTATTTCAACATAATAAATTTGACAAAATTTTACTGAGGTGATGTAATTTTGTTTTAGTGCATTGTATATTGCTAATGCAGTACTGGGAATTTGTTTTATTTTTGAGAAATTCACAATTAATGTATCTAAATTCTTTTTTTAAACTTAGTATGTTGAGGTTTTAGTACATGCCCTATTTAAAAGCATTTCTGTAAAAGAAAGGCTTCAAAATTGGTTTTATTTCTACAGTAGTTAGACTTTAAAATACATTTGATAAACGTCTGTGTATGGGCTTCGTGCTTCTTGGGAAAATGTTTGTTTCAGGTGTTGTTCAAGAAAATGTTGAGTGCAAAGCAGTGGCTTTCACTGGTTCTACTTACCATCGGCTGCATGATCAAGCAGTACGATATCTCTAGTCCTACTACTGCGGAAAGCTTAGCCAAAGTAGAAACACACAAGTCATCCCCAACAGGGAGCTTCAACATCAGCATTAATGCAGTACTTATTCTAGTCCAAGTAAGTGCATTCTTGTGTAACAATTCCTAGGTTAATACAGTGTAGTGTGCTATTTTGGCGGTGTTTTTTCATATAATTTAGTTTTGTCCAAGAGAGGTGTAAATTAAATAATATGGACTCATTGACAAATGTTCAAAGGTGATTTATGTTAAGTTAGTTTTAAAAATTGGATTGAAAGATTTTGTTGTTAGGCTTACTTAACACCGAGGTCTTAAATGCTGGTGAGGATTATGGTACAGTACAAGCATAGACAAACTGCAGAATGCAAGGGTAAGGGAAACTTGAGCGCTCTGAGAAACTTCTGCCGCCAACTACAACATCCACCATGTTTTCCACATGTAATAATCATATTGGGAATAAGACGTGTATCGCCATGGTGGGACGGAAACTGTCAGATTACTACACCACCACGCACGGTGGGGATAACTAGAGAACTCACTTAAAGGCACAGGTTCCTATTTATGTTGTTTTTGGAAGCTGCTCTTTCCCCCTCCCTTAAGTAAATACTAGAGACACAAGTATTTTGCGTATTAATCTGGCAACATCCTGATTTCTCAGCCCTATATACGCACTGGTCAAAGTCAAGTATCCATTGGCTTCTAACCGTTCAAGTGGGTAGCGTGTGTTAGCCCCACGAATTTATTTATTGTTTACTAATGGCTTGCAATCTCTGAAGGTGTGTCAAAACAAATGTCGTCTAATCACAGAAGTTACAGTTATGTATAGGTTCTTGGTGTACAGCCGGATCTAGAATCAGTACGTGAAATATTCGTGCCTCTAGTAAATACTTTGGGGCGGATTGTTTGTCACACACCTCCATTTCCCAAATTTACATTTCAAAATGACACTGATTTGTTTGTAGGGAAAACTGTTAACAAAATCATGCACAGTGTGTCAGATCACATTTCGAAATTTTTTTCTAAATTAATTATTTATAGTTATTCGCAGAATAGTTGGTACGGTCCTTATTACATATATTTATTGAAGATTGGTTTTTACTCTGTAGCTTAATTTTTTCAAAGCAAACGTTTAGGCTACCGTACATAGTAATAACAATTTTCAACATAAGATCCGTGAAGTGATTTTACGGGTCTGCTCCTTTTCACGATAAAATAAAATATTACTTATAAAACATTGTAAATAGGAACCCATGGCCTAAGTTTAGGGAATGTTAAGCGGCTTAACATTGCCTAAGTTTAGATAATGTTAAAAGGCTTAACATCAGTGACAGTGACAGGGTGAATTGCTTGTGTTTGATGAATTTTTGGTGTGTAGTTATAGTGAAAGTTGATCCTAGTGTGGTGATTGTGTCACTAGGTGGCAATGATAATGTGCGCTTGTAGACCTTCATACGTTACTGATGTGTTGGCTGTGTTGTCGTAACTCTGACCTTGGCAATCCTGAATACCAGTGATGTATTTACTTGCACTTTACACTTAAAGATGTATTTCACAGTAACCATCATGTTTTAATGGCAACTTTAGAAAAGTCAGTTAAGGCCTTGCCCTTTTATTTTTACTGTTTTTGCGATAATAATTTTTTTTAAAGCTTTAAAAGAGGGCAGATTTGGCAGTTTAAAATAGCTTTTGCCGCTAAAGCTAATTTTTTCAAAACAAGAGACCACATGGTTTTGACTGAAAAGTCAATTATACAGAATTTTGTTAGTTACATAATTAGCTAAAACCATTATATTTACCGTCTCGAAAAAATCAGCCAACACGGGAAGACAATTTTAAAGAAAACTGCGTGACAGATTTTTGATATCTGCTCTCATTTAAGCGTAAAAAATTAATATCGCTAAAAAGGTAGAAACAAGAGCTCGTTGTTTTAAAGTATAAATAATTTATATATTTAATCAAAAAAAGTTTTGCTCCCTCGAATGTGAGGCCCAAGGCAAATGATCCTTTTGCTTCGCTTTAGATACGTCCTTGGTGATGTGTTATTTGTCAGTCAATTGGTACAGTCAGTATTCCTACATTTTTAACAATTTTAAGGAAATCAAGTGCAAGCTTTTACCCCCAAACATAAACTCTGCGTGAAAGTTTCCAGAACCTCATTATACTTTGAGTTCACGATAACAGCAAGTTGCAGGCTGGCGATGCATTGGAGATTTTTAAACAAGATCTACAAGGTATGGCAACATGATAATTCTATAATGATACACATTTTAAAAGTTATGATGCTCTTGTGAATTTCCATCTACTGAGTTTTTGCTGTTCAATTTTTCTTTTCATTCCAGTTACGTACCGGTAATATAGTATAATTGTCACAAATGCTTTTCCCACACATATAGTATTATGTTTTCTGTTGTTATTTGCTTGTTATCTTCATGAGGTGTCTATACAACAGTTATTACACCATGTTTGTCTGTGCATATTAAACTCTTCTGTTGTCACTTATATGTACGCAGTTGTGGAACTAAACTTCTTGAATGTGGACAACTTTCGTAATTGTCTTGCTAAGGAGCAAACAAAACTCTGAAGTTAGCCCTGTATTGTGATCCAAGACGACAAACACACGTCCTTTTCTACTTCCAAGATCTTGTATCTCTTGTAATATTTCTCTTGTTCTAGTATAGCAGCCTGACTTTGATAACTACTACAGAGACATATCATAATTAAATACACAATCTAAAAACTAAATTTATTTATTTAGCGTATGGCTTCATCACAGTACAATGTTAGTTCGCCTCCTCGTGGTGCACACTGGATAGCATTTTATGTTCTGTGAAACATGAACTAAATGAACTAACAATGGCTGGCAAGCAGCTAATCGAACGATCTCCTGGTTACGATCATCATCATCACAATGAAAACTAAATTACTGATATCTATAAACTCTAGTTTATATTTTAATAAATGTTTACTTTGCTTTTTTTTTAGCCACACATTTGGCATTGATATAACCTTGCATCACTAACATGAATGTACTAAAACATTTGACCAAAAGTAAACTTTTGTGTATTTTTTTTGTGGACTGAACGAACAGAATACAGTAATTGTTTTCTAAGGTTCATACTGCTTGTATACATTGCTTGTAACTTCAGAATCATTAAACTTTGCAAATTTAAAGATCCAAGCTGAATAGTCAAACAAAATACAGTTCTTAGTACCCTGAACTCTCAACAAACTGGCTGTGCATGTTCACACATTTTATGACCTGTAATGTGTAGCAGGCAGTTGTAGATAATGTCAAGCTGTGCATGCGGGGAACAAGACGTGCAGTTTCTTGACATGTAGTACACCTTATATGTGCTGACAATGATACCTGGTAAACAAGCTTAGCAAATCAGCTGTCTATCTCAGTTCAGTGTTTGCTATCACAACTTACTGTCAACACGCTCAATAATTTATGGACCTGTGCTCCCACAGGTACCGATAACCAAGTAATAGAAGCTCACATTATTTCTGTATACTGCAACGTTCAGCTTGTAGTGATCAGCTTGAAGCCATCTTCCTTCGGAGTAACATTAATTTTATGCCTGTGCCACAAAGCTGAACATTCATGCCACTGGCCAGTTGACAAAGAAGGAGCAGCCGAACTCGGGGACCCCAGGAGGGTGTAATTCACATCAGCAGTGTCAAATGTAGCTACCCAAGGTAATATTTACGTTAATAAAGTGATGACCCTTTAGTGGGTGGTAGCAAAGTTAGCTTATATAATTTTAGTCGCGAGACCAATTTTGGCTCACTATCCCTTTGACTTAGGAAAACACTTGTTACAGGCTGACTTCTGGGGCTAGATTTAAATGTTAGGTTGTTTCCGTTAGATGCAACCTAACCATAGAAACAGACAAAAATACTTTATGGTGCCTTTAAAAAAATGCAGTACCCAAATTTCACGCATGACTGCTGCCCATTTCTAGTGTCTCCAGATTTCCATTTTGTTATTACAGAATAAAAACACAATTATGTGGAAAGCACAGTCTTAAGGGCACAGTCTACCCACGCATTGGAGGCTGAAAAGCAACAGAACTTTAAGGGAACCTTGAAGCGCACATCAAATACTGTATTGCCACTATGAGCCAAGTACTGAATTAGCTTACAAGATTTTCGAGATCCATTTTTACTATGAGACTTCAAGACCATTTATTGATGGAAAGTCTGTAGCAAAGTTCACTGCATGTCTTCTCAGTCCAAGTTTCACATTTATCCGGAGTGTATATTTTGAAGTACGGCAGTCTGAAAAGGCTGCTTTAAGCTCTGTTGGAGGGTTTAGAAACAGTGTTTTAAATAAGCATAGTGTCTTTATTTAATAGTCATATTCCTACCTTGTCCATAGTGTGTTTTCTTTTTGTACATTGGCACAATGGGCGTATGTGGAATACATAGTTCAGTAAAAAGCCTGTTTACTAACACACTGAAACACATTTTAAGCTCCTGATAGTTTTACAAGATGAGCTAAACTCGTTCATTGTTGACTTGTTCTTATTACACGTACATAATCCCTGTGACATATACTGTGTAAATTGGCTAACAGAATTGTGAAGAAATGTTATCTCGGCCTCAGGAAGAAAGCTGAGTAATGTGTATAACTAATGCGTCTCTTTCCTACAGAGAAGCCAGTGGAAGTAGTGGGCTGGTGTTACAGTGTTGTTTCTAGCTTTAATGTGTAGTTATCTTATTATGTTTTTTAAATGTACATACTGTATGTTAAAATATGTACTATTAAACTTTGTTAGCATTATACAAACCACAAGAAAATCTTGTTTCGAAGCAACGGTTAAGAGGATAATATAAGGTACTCTTTTATGTATGACAGAAAAAATAATTTACCATTGCTCGAGTTCCACGTGTGTTTTGTTTTACTTTTAATATTTCGTACAATTCCGTTGGTAGATGTCAACTTCGTTGGTAACAAAAGGGGTACAGGTATGTATCAACCAGGATTCTACTATATGAAAATATCAGTCAAAACATCAAAAGCACTACAAGCTACATCACTTGTGCACTTGTACAGATGTCATTATTGCTTCAGCATGTACATACAACTTAATATGTAAAATACTTTGGACTGGTATGGTCTGTGAGATTTATAATTTTTTAGTGATGTAAATATTTAAATAATTTTATTATTTGTTTTATGTAGGGAATGGAGAAATTCACAAGTTTAGTGACCCACATACTAGAATACGTTTTTCTGTGCATACTCAAGCCCTATATACGGTATTCGTTCATTGTCTGCGGTTCCAGCGAGTAACATCTAATGGACAAATGGTCGTGGCTTGAGCATGTACAGGACAATGGCTTCGAACATGATGGTCTTTGGACTCACAAAATATTCCTTTCCCTTGTTTTGTGATAAAAATCATACATGACATAGCGTTTATTTATGGTCAATCATTCATCAGTTTTGTTTGTTGATAGTTCCTATAATCCAGATTACTGTTATTTCAACTATTGATATGGGTCATTGCAGCAACTTTCATTTATCCTCCACTGCAACTGTGTTATACACAAAATTTGTTACATGCCTTCATATTACAAAACATTATGTCCGGTTTTTGTTAAGTCGTGCTCAGCGTGTTTTTCTGTAGTTGTACTGTGTGTCTGTCTATCATTCTAAAGGTTTTTAAGTTCAACCAAAAAGGCAGTAACAGATTTTCCCAATGTGGTTTTCAATCTATGTTCTCTACAAATATCATTGTGGTTTCGTAATATGATACATCATATGTTAATTTACAAGTGTGATATGCTGGAATTTTTTTTCTACTAAAAATTTTGTGTATGCTGGTATAGAAAAAGTGAAAACGAGCAATCAAAGAAAATAAGAAAATAGTTTCTGTCATCTTGCTCAGCAAATATTTGTCCAAACCAGAGTGTCTTTGTAGGGCAGAAACCACGGACCTGTCTCTCATCAACATTCTCCGGTTGCCTCTTTTTAGAGGGACTTTTTTTTCATTCCTAGCTGACCTCTTATTTCTTCCTGAAGTCCTGTTGATAGTTCAGGAGTGTGAAGCCTCAATGCTACATAGGGCTGAGTTAGCAGTATACTCAGTTCTTTCAAATATTTCCGGCGCTCCAATATGTTTCCAGTATTTAGCTTGTATATAACCTGACTGTTGACTCCTGCCACATCTAGAAGACCATAAAACAATGCCAGTGGCCAGGTTTCCTACTCGGGCAACTGTATACCCACTCATGATTTTGTCAATGACATCAACACCGCCTTTTGTCATCTTAATATATAAAATGAAGTGTCCTGACATACTCACTCGCTCATCACCGCACAGCCCAAACCGCTGGACCTGGAACCATGAAATTTTGAGGGAAGCTTCCCCTTGGCCCATAGGCACCCACTAAGAATGGATCATTTCGAAATCCAATAACTATGGGGGTGAAAAGGGGTGAAATGTGTTTTCAAAGAATCCCTGTTATCTCATGAACTGGGAAAGCTGTCATAATTTTTTTTACTTCATAATATTTCCCAAAGAAATGCATATTGGAGAATTTTTCAATTTTGCGAAATTCGAAAATTAAGGGGGAGGAAAGCCGTAAAATGTGTTTTTCTTTAAAGTGATGCTTAAGTAAATATCTTAAAAGTATTTTTAGAATTTCATCCTTGAAAGCTCTTAAAAAAAATAATACATGTTTTTAATTATTCCCACTTATCTCCTAAACCAGTGGAAATATTGAAATGGTTTTTGCTTTAAAATAAATCTTACGTAAATATAAAAAAATATTAGTTCAGGATTTTTTTTATTTGTCCTTGAAAGCTGTTAAAATAAATAAAATGTGTTTTCAATTAATCATCTGTACCGCTTATACCCGTAGAGATATTGAGATGATTTTTTGATAAGAATGAAGCTTATGTAAATATCTACAAGTGAAATTCAGGATTTTATGAAATTCGAAAATGAAGGATGTGAAAAGCAGTAAAATTTTACAGTCTCCCGAAAAAAGAGAATGATCACAGAGAAATAATTCTACAGTTGTTTATTTTTGCCAACCTACTCATAAATAAAACCTCTTTGGACTGTAGAATGTACTTACGAAAGAATTATCACGGTCTGTGGGGTGGGAGGGGTGGGGTTATGGGTTTGTATCCCGTGCAAGACTTTGCGATGGGAATTACTGTGACATCATACGAGTGTATTGCACGCACTCTTTACACTGAGCTAAGGCAATTTATAGTTCACTTTTATTGAGTATGCTAGCTGTTAAATGCCTTCATCACATATTTTATCAAGAGTTATTGTTTACATTACGTAATTTCAGGCAGGCAAAGCCACAGCCGGCCAGCTAGTATTACATAGAGTAATGACATCTGGCTTGTACCTGTTTCCACTTTAACATCAATGTCAATACTTTCATGCATACTCGAGACTAGAATGACATTTTGATTTTTTTTTTTTAACATAAGCTGTTATGTAAACATCATTGAAGCCAAAAAGAGTTGAAAAAACTGGTTGGTTGTTTTCTTTGAACTCTGGAGGAACTTGGGGTTTATTTTTTCTCAATGTACCAACCACTGTTGTGTTGTACTTTAGAACCTAATCTTCAACAATAGGAATTGATTGATGTAAACCAATTGTCCATTGTCAAATTCCTACCAGTATTTATAATAGGCTCAGTCATTCGTTTCACTATGCTGCCATTTTTCACATGGAAAGGACCTAAGGGTTGTTTCCCTGCATAAACTTCCATTTTCAAAGTGTAAACATGCGAGCATCAGTAAGAGCAAATATTTTAATCTCAAATTTTGCAGGCTTACTTGGAATGTATTGCCTGAAGACACACGCTCCACGGAAAGCTTACAATATTTCATCCAAGGTCATGTATTCCCCTACTTGAAAGTTGGCCAGACAATTCAAATTGAAATTTTCAAAATTTTCTCGTACTGGTGCTAGGCAATCCAAATCTTTTAGTGTCTCATGAGTTTCAATATCGACGAATATCAGAGCTGTGAGAATTAGCAAAATCCGACGATGTGACATTACAGATCTAAACCATACAATGCCGATTTCATCACCCCAATGATCTCTCACATTTACATGAGATGATTTTAGACAACTGCTTAGGTAAAGTAGACCAATGAGTGACTTTATTTCGTGTAAAGTTGCCTGCTTACAATCCCTTGCGCTTGAATATTTTGGAGCAAGTAACTTAAGTTTCTTATTTGTATAATAAGTTCAAGCATCTGGTCTGTAAAGAAATTGGAAAAACGTTCCACAGATGTCGTACTATTTTTTTCATCGCCTTTCACCCCGGGAAGATGTAGTACAATATTTTTTTTTTTTAGATGTTCACCTGTTTTTTCGAAATGGCTTTTTCAAAAAGAAAGTTTCTCCATCATTACCAAAAAAAATTCACACTCGCTCTCAGTGTCTTCTTTGGAGTCTTCTCCTGACTGCTCCGTTTCACTATCATGCTCGGAACAATCAGGATCTTCCTCCTCACCCAACTTACTGCTGTTATTGTCAGTTTCAAGTTGCTCCTCTTCTTCATTATCTAATTCTTTGAGTCATTGATACCATACAGTTGGATCTATTGATTTTTTACTGACCATGTCCACGAAAATCACCAACACGAGGACTCGCGGGTAGGGTCTGAGTGCCGTACTTGTCTCTCTTAGAGGAAAACTTCTAGTACTGAGCTAATTTGTTTACAAAACCGCACAAAATAGTAGGGGCATGTAGGGGAAGGTTGGAAAGGAAGGTACCTGGAGGGGTGGCTCAACAGCACAGTTATCAGCTTAACGACCGACATACAAAGATGAAGGCAACATCGAGACCCCACCCGCGAGTCCTGGATGGTTAATGAAGTGAAATTTTTAAGTTTACTTACTTTTTATTCAATTAGCTGCCAAAATCATTATTTCGGAATATTTTGTGTCGCCATTAGTGAAGAAAATAAAGAACACTTGCATTGACGAAACATTTTAGGTAAAATTTCAGCATCATTGGCCATTTTTTTTTTTTTTTTATATAATTCTGGGAATTTATTTGAAATGCTGAAAAATAAAGTAAAATTTTGTTGTTAACCATAGTTCCAGTTCGATAAGTTGTTTAGTTTTTCGTATAATAGTTACACAAAAATGTCAAAATTGTTACTTTGATAGTTAATTGTACAAGATAATTACAACCAAAAAGGCATTTACTTTGTGAAAAATGTACTCCTTTTGGTTTTTGCTTACTGGACGATTAATTCCTCAAAAATCTAAAATATGTAATGAGGTGGATGACACCCAACATCTTTAAGATTGTGTGGTGATTCCCATCAGCTGCTTGGTAGAAAAATACCTATGCATTATGTTAGCCCTACATTTGTACCATCTACTGTGTGTACTGTTCAACTTACGACATTTTTGTCCAATAAATAAATTTTTGCTCTATAGTAATTGCATTTGTCAGTTTCAATATTTTGGTCTTTTTGAAACTTAGCCATTGGGAAAATTACATATCCACATATGTGAAGCAGTTAATAATGTCTCTAATATCATTTTAGAAATATTTGTTTATTTTAAAGAATTTGTAAAAGTAAAGTAATTTTTTTGTAGTTTTCACAAAAGTTTTAAAAATGCAAACATCTTAAAACATTTACCTCAGGACATCTACTGTCATTGTGAATTGTCTTATTTTATGTGAGTGCGTTGATTTTACTGTGAAGAATAAGTTCCACAAACAGTTGAAATTTGACTTTATTGTTTCACTATCCAAAAACAACTGTAGCTATAGAATATTATCTGTTAAAAATACAGTCAGAGGTTTAATAGTACTTTGAGACAGATTCCTTGCTGCTGCATAGCATGCACGCTGAAGCAATATTTACAGCTGCTGTTGACTTTATTCTTATCGTCTTTATCGTCATCTGTCGTTCATCAGTCATCATCCATCACGTTCAGTGATTTATACCCTCTGCTACGAGTGTAAAGCATTTGATAACTTTGTTTTATCTTAACTTCCGGCTCTTCACTCGGAGAGTATCTTTGTACTGGACAGTTCTATATCATATTATTTTATTGTATGAAGCTACAGTAGTTGATAACCTGCCAATAGAGGACCTTGCCACTGTCGTATTGCTGATTCGCTCAATACATTTCTCGGAACTGTCCTTAGGACCTTTTGCATTCTAGAGCTTTGCTGAAGTAGTGGGCTTATTGGTCACAAACCTGTGGTCATTGTACTCTTGTTACTAGATAACGGGATCTTGACACTCACGTTTAAGAGAAGTCCTCGCCTGGTGCATCAACAGTGTTGTATCATGTCACATACATAGTTTTTTACGTGAATTCGCTTAATTTGTATTGCGTTTATCCACATAAAGAACACACACTTCAAACTGTGCTTCTATGTTTATAAAAATTCAGCACTTCTCTTAGGAACATGATTTTCAAGCCTTTCAAAATGGCTGAAAACTTCTTTTTTGGACAGTTGTAACTCTAAAAATACTACCTGGATTTGTAAAGTGCAGAGGGAGGGGCATGAATTGGTCTTTATTTCATACTATCTAAAAATAAAGTTTTAGGATCACCGCTTGAAGTCTCATAGGAAAAAGAAGACTACAACGAAAACCTTGCATGCATCTTTGTCGCACTATAAATAGAGGCGATATGTTTCCTGTCGAGCGTTTGGCTCTTAGAGCTCCGCTGTTCCCTCACATCAAACATGGTAATTTGAAACCTGCAAAGACTCCTCTTAAGGCTTTTTTTCTTGAGGTTTCAATGAACGCTTCAAGTTTTCACATTAAAAAACTATTTTTACATCTCCCTCAAGCTTTGAAATAAATTTCTATTTCCTCAGCGTAACTTTGACAACTCAAAATTTTGGTTTTATATTGTTTAGTAACGAAAGTTTCAAACATTAGCTATAAGGATGAAAGGAATTATTTAAAATACTCAGGTCAGGTTATTTGTTTATTTACCAGGTAACCCAAAAACTAATATTTGGTATTGTCAAAGTAACCCTGAAAATTGTCAAAGTACTAATGTTTCTCGAATCACAAACAGCGTTAGTTACCTACTTTCTGCCTTCAAGTTCCTGCCAGTGCTTCTTTCGTGACTCTGCTGCCTGTGTGTTCTTACACTGTTTCTGAATTTATTTTTCGAGCCATCCTACGGACTCCCTATAATTTTTGGATCCACCCCTATCATGGTCAGGTCGTATTTCTTGTAAGGCCAGACTGCCTCTTTTTATTGTGACTCCAGCAAAGGATTTTTCTCATATAGAGAGCAAGGTTGTTTACTCCAGCTGAGATTTGATACTCAAGTCCACATAGTTTTACATTAAGACTGATAGGTCAGTTTTGATAATCATAGTCCTTTTATTTATAATTTCATCTCTTCAATATAGCATTTCAGGAGAGTTCTATGCTGTTAATAACTTTTCCAGATCTTCCTATAATGAGGTGCTTTATCCACTTATTAGTTTGTGGACTCTGGTTGTTGACATCCTTGGAAGATAGTTCTTTGTTCCACATATTGTGTGCACAAACTCATGTAGCACAGATTTATTGGTGCAGTTATCCACCAAAACAAAACTATGAGTAACAGTATTTCCAAACCACTCTTATTGCATATGTTTAGGTGTTGTACTGCTACACAGCCCTTAAGGCCATGCTTGGAAGTTTTTTTTCACATAGGTGCAAAGAACTCCAAGTGTTTTTACAAAAAGCTTTCAAAATAAAATTCTAGACTATATGCAGTTATACAATGCACAAATTATTTTGATTGATGTGAGCTTATTTTCATAACAAAAGTTGTGATGCTTTGGTGCAATAATCTACAAAACTGTATGGTTAATTGCCACAGAAAAATTAGCGCACAAATAAATATATATTAATGTCGAAACAATATAGCTTACATGCAAAATCATCATTAAGTTATGTTTAATAAAATATTATCCAAGTCATTGTAATACTTTAAAATACTTTCATTAATATTTTATGCTACTGTCATATGGTGAATTGGCCAGCTGGCCTATGGCTTCCATTTAGTTCCTGGAAATGTTTATTTATACTGATACCTGGGAATTTCTATTACTAAAACTAATGCTTGTTTGTTTATCTTCTATGCGGACCTTATACCAGTCATCAGATTGCAATGAAATTTGGTTGTGTTGAGCCGCTAATGGCCCAATATACTCTCTACTCAGCCGAAGGCCTCAAAAAAAAACAAACACTCCGAAGGCTTAACCCCACGGAAAAGCTCGCACAAACAGGGCAAGACTCGGCAACACTCCTACCTATCCTTATAGATGTAGGTTGCAAGGTTAAGGTAACTGCATTCTTGAACAAAGAAAAACTCGGGAAAAATCA
>PNEQ01129054.1:9041-43390 GCA_003012365.1 Medauroidea extradentata
TGTGATATATATATATATATATATATATATATATATATATATATATATATATATATATATATATATATATACACACACACACCAACACACACTCTCACACACAATCAAGATGTTCAGAAACAACCGTATAATCAGCACACCGCGCGAATCCTTGGCTAAATTGTAGACGGAAATGTTATTGAAAAAATTTTATACGACGACATTTACTTGGGTAGTGTGGCAACACTACACGGAGATAGTCTTCTCTTGCGCTCCACAACCAAGTATTATTTCATGTATGTTGCGTCGAGTAAACATAGAATAGTGTTTGGACTGCTCGGGATTTTAACTTGGACCGATAATATTCAGGCAGAATAGTGTAAGTAAGAGAATTAAGGTATATGTGGAGTGCAGAGAGGACTAAGTTCAGAGATATGTTGCCACATTGTGCATTGGAAATGTCATCGTACCACATGTTGCCACTCGAACTTTCATCTCCAATGTACACCAGTATTCGCGTGGTGTGCTGTTATGCGTTTGTTCCTGGATATCCTGTAAACACACACACACGCACATACACTCATATATATATATATATATATATATATATAAAATTCAGTTATGGCTGAATTTCCAACATTTTCCGCATCTATTTACAGGTCTAAAACAACATACCACAGTAGTGCAAAACTAATCGTAAAAGGTTTAAACTTTATTGTATGCAAGATTTACTCAATTTGCAGGATAACAGTAAATACCGTGAAATGATTTACAAAATAATGCTTTTATTTGGCTCTAGACATGCAGGTTTAGATTTACATAGAAACAGAATTCATGACACACATTTATATTTTTAAGTGTTAGTCTAAGCATATAATGTTTTATAGCAGTTTCAGGTGAACCTTTGGTAACATAATATGTAAATGTAAAAATAAGTAGCCAATATATAGTAATAAACCACAAGACATCGGAACAAAGAGTGAATCCAACATATGTATTTTTACGGTAGTTTAGTTCAGAAAGTCTAATTCGACAAATTATATTTTAAAAGCAGTTATTCATTTACATAATGCTGTACTAAACCTTTTACTTTTTTATAGTTTAATTTGATCACCCGTGGTGTAAGCTAAAATTACACATTATTTTGTAAAATCCCAAAATCAAAAATTGAATACATAACTAATCGTTTACATAATTTTTTTATCCTTCTTAGATGTCATGTAGTAAATTTCGTAATTATTTTATTCTAATCATTAATCTATAACCTAAAACAGAGCATCAAACCACAGCACTTTTTTTCATAACAATGGTAGAAATACTAAAATTAATTTAAGTTTTATGTTATGTAAAATTTTTACTGCATGCAATCATTTTTCTTACAGTTTAATACAGTCTCATCATTTAAAAATATTGTTCATACAAATTTAATAACGACTTACAGTTTCCTTTTTTCGTAGAAGCAGTGCCATACGTCTTGCATCATTTATTTACAATTTTGTTTAAGTCCACTACAGCATAGGACCTCAGTTGTATCCCCTAAAGAATACATAACGTAAAAACAAATTTACAGACACCTCGATTCGAACTCACATTCCGTACAATACCAGGTCCGTGTCCCTGAAAGAGCGACATGTGATCTGCCGCAACTGTCACATGCATTTTTAATACAATAAACAGCAATCATTATGAACTACACTTATTTGTTTATCGCTGTATAAGTACAAAGTATATATTTTAAATAGTCAAGAAATAAGTGTGTTTCGAACAATATTGTTTCATGGACATACCCTTACTCTATAACACATATTTCGGTCACTTATTGATATGAACTTTTTAAATAATTTTTATGAAAAGATCTGTGCGAACATAATTTTTTTTTTTTTAATTGTTGCCTCTGAAGCGCTAGTTCGCAGTGAAACGCATATTCATTATAAGTGTGTGCCACAAACTTCTGGGATAAGTTATGTTTTGCCGAATTATGGCAATGAATGAGGAACCTCTGCAGGCATGTTGTGGTTCTGGCGTTTTGTGGTGTACGAGGGAACTTTTTATTTAGCATTTAAGTTGGTCTTACATTTTTCATCTCATTCTTAGGGGAACGAAAATATCTTCGAATTAATGTAATATTTGTATTTACATGGTTTGTATTATTAACAAGGATCACTGTAGTTTTAACAGGATTTTGTAGGTAACCTTTTTCATACTAGTATATCGTTGGCGACGGTAATTCCTACTTTATGAATATTACTGTTGACATTTCAAGTCAATTTCCATCGTGATCATTTAGATAGACTAGAAATTACAACTCCCGCATTAACTGTATTGGGTGATAACTGTGTTATTTACAGACATACAGTACAAAGAAAAGAACTTCTAAATACTAATTATTATCCAACCTGTTTACAGAGAGTATTTAAGAATATGTGTAAGATACCGTGTGTTTTTTACGAGGTACGCTGCAGTAAATTAGTGGCACTCCTCCATACTATTTTCCACAAATTTACGGAAATGTAATCTTTGTTAGTTCGGCTTAATGGGCATAAACGTAAGCACGCAATGTTTCAGATATTTAACTCATAGGCTATGACAAACATGTTCGGTCGTATTGTAAGAAAAATTAAAAGCATCAGAATATTTGTGTTTATTATCGTGACGCTATAAATCAGCGTGTCTATATAGGCCTACTGTCTGCACAGAGTGAGTGAAAGGCAGTTGTAGTACAAAAAAAATATTTTATTTGCACTGCTACATGATAGGCAGTTTTAGTGTAGATTGACTTAATACAAATCTGAAATTCATATTATTAAACAAACTACTTTAAACCTCAATGAAAACAGTTTAAAAACAAATTCATAAGCAACAACTATTTAAGTTTACAGCTTCAGGACACACTACGTATAAATTTGTAATCAGGCTAATTTTCTCGAATCACGTTCTGTAACATTATTTTATGCAATATAATATTCAACGTTTTTTAAAAGTGTAATAAGCAATATTCGTAACAAACTGGAAAATGTTTGAATGTTAAATAAATTGGCTGAAAGCTGCACTTTGAAATGTGATAACTGCCTCTTGTACTAATGAGGCCTCGATAATATTACATTTGCGTTTCAAAGAGTTATCGATACCTTTAAAATCCCTAATATAGACATCAGATGTATTCGCTTTTAAATATATATTACTTATTATTAATTATTGAAAATGTGCCTTTAAGAAAATAAAAAAATATATTTCCAGTTGTGTGTAGGTCTAAACCTATTTTCTGGGAGAGTCAACAATCTTGAATGAATTAAGAATGATAAAAAATGTATATTTAAAAGACCATCTGCAGTGAAATTAACTATGTTGCATTAACTTTCTATGCAATATTTGATTATGTAAAATTTTATATTCGAAAAATGTAACCCTAAAATCAGTTATTGAAAGTTGAAAAAGTTATAATAAATACAGAATGTAGAGTTAAAATTAATGTCTTAAATACTATGAGGACAAACCAAGGCATAATTCCTAGTCAGGTCGTTGAGCTATACGGCGCGGCGCTGCGTGCCAGATATATTCTATCTTCAACCTGCCGCCAAAACAACAGCGATTCGCGCAACTCGTCAAGGGCATAAATATTAATTTTAGGCTATCATTTTTGTTCCGTCCACTGACACCCGCCATCTACCTCGTAAAACAAAACAGTTTCTCGCTTACTATATGTTACCCTGCGTTTCCCTGTCAACAATTTTCATGCCCAATTTAAAACATTTTTTTACATAATAAATAGCTGCCATAGAGAAAATTAATTGGAATCGTCATTGGCGGGACAGTTCATTAATACTCTGTAATTTTTTTAAGTCGGTTGAACGAATGGTTTTCGATTGGTGATGAGTTAGGTTTCTGCATGACTTGGCTTGCGCTAGCTGCGAAAGACCCAAAATGGCGGACGATTATACCCAGTCTTTATAGAGCCCTAAGGGTACTGCGCACTTAAGTGATGGAAGCAGACAGTATATGACGTCACAGACGATCCACCAAGCTGCCAAGAACGCGGCAGAGTCAATGCTTATTGCGAGTTTTCATTTGTTTAGAGCTCAGTAGTTTCGACATGAACTCCGCGTAGCTTACAACATTTCTTCGCTTGACAGGAGAGTTCTGTTTGAGTTCTTGTCTTAGAGATTTGTGAAAACTCTTTCAAGGAAAGAGCTTACTACGTATTGTAACCGCCGGAAACGGTACGTAATACAGTATGGCGTATAAAAGTCATAGTACTCTGTGGCTAGTAACTAATACGATTAAAAATGGACATTAGTCTCTTCATATTTCCTAACTTTACGAAGCGATTAAAAACATGACATTAGAATTTTCACTATGTTCGCGTGGAATAAATAAAATAAACCTTTGTTCGAAAACGTTATCAGCCATTAAAATATCGACAATACAAAAGAATTGGCCCCAAGCACGTTTATCAAAATAGACTAATTATTTATAGCGCCATTTGATTTAAAATGAGTTTCAATGTATACGTTTACACAACCGTAACAGTGTACCATGTACAGAAGAGTACTGAGTTACATTGAAATAAATGTCACAACAAGGTGTTCGAAATAATTTTTCGCTATACATTCTAAAAGCAAAAAAGACTAAAATAGTCTAATTATATTTGTTTCTAAGGAAAAATTTTTTTTAACCTGTCAGTAGTTTTTGCTGTATTATTACTTTATTATATTAGGACATTGTTTCAATTTATTTTGTGGAACATACCTAAGTAAAATCAAGTGTTTCGAGCATAAATAGAAACTATAGGTCGTACTACAGTAAATGACTCCTCGGTACACTATAGTATTTGCATTTTTTAAGGAGGAAAACAAGGACGTACATGAGAAATAAAATATTGAATTAGAGACAGAAATTCACTCACAAAGGGTATAAAAAAACTAAAATTAATACTTTATGGTTTTGATATTATATATTTTCATTTGTCTCTTAACATTTTTGGTGAATTATACATTTTCGTTTCTTGGTTAGTGTGGAAAAGTATGTAGGCCTATGTACGTTCAAAATATTTTTTTCGTTGTCAAAAATTAAAAATATCCTTAATAATTTTATAGTTGTGACTCCTAGCCATGATCCCGGAAATGAATAAATTAACCTGAAATATTACAATGTTATATGGTGCTAAAATTATTTCAAATGATTTTTCCTTTTATTGCACTTTAAATGTAGCATTGCTATTATAAACATGTTTTCCTTATAGTTAGTTTAACTGGCTGTAATTTTATCTATGTGATATTTTATCTTTCTTAATTTTGTATGTGCCTACTTCTTGTTGGTATGATTGTTTAAAGTGTATTTCATAATGTAACGAGTCAACGCTCACGAGGGCGTTGGGCGGGGTCGCCTGGCGACCCGCACCGCCTTCCCCTCCAGTTGCTTGCTACCTACAGCTCCGGCGTCGAGACAGCAGACTGCACAACTCCTCTTTCCCCTCCCCAAGACTAGCTATCTACAGTCACATGACGAGTCTGCCGACTGCGCCCCGCCGCCTTTCCGCCATCTTCACGCCCCTGGTGAAGCGGGCCACACACCTCTAGCTGACACCATAGGCGTTCTGAATAGGCGCCAACCCGCCAGTCATCCGGGGCGATAATTCAGCTTGGACGTAACTGAATGTTCCCGCGACACCTAGAATTTTCAGCTTACACCAGCCAGCATTGTCGGCGATGTCTGAAAATATTCTGGACGTCGTCGTGGGCGAATATAAATACCAGCCCACTGCACGCATAGACAGAGTGATTGCAGCGTTCAGCTGGTGAGTGTTCGGAACGGACTTGGTAGCGAGGGACGAGGCGGGACCAGCAGATCGAGGAGAGGCTACGGAGGTGTGGTCGATGGTGACTCTTCGAGTGGTGTAAGGGCGAGAGTGTACTAACAGGTTGAACTGTAGCTGTGCATTGTGAGATATTTCTAGATCAAAATGTATGTGTTCGGAGGACTGAGTTGAGAGAGGCGTTATTAATTATAAACAAGATAAGCAAATTAGACTTTTCGGGAGATTACATGGATATAATATATGCAAGTGTTCATATGAAAAGTGTGAACTGCAAGTGAAGCATGTTTTAGATATTGTAATTAAATCAATACTTTAATTTATTTTAATTACCTAATTATCATCCCACAGAACTTATCATCCCAAACGAACTTAACTGCGCCTAGGACAGCAAAGTTGTTACAGTAACAACAATTACTCATTATTAAACCCCTACATAAATTTTTTATTTGCAATGCGCTTTTAAAACACACTTTCTTAAATGTGATGGCTGCCATATACTTCAAATGTTTAAATTCAATGCAGTGGAAAGCACAAGTATATGTTCTTGTCTTGGGAGTACAGTAACATACTCCAGGGCCGGCTGATGGCTCGACAGTGACGACATGCGCGAATACCTTGTCGCCCGCTGGCGTATACCTCCATACTCTTAGTGCCATGGCTAGGGCCCAGTAGTTTTCGCGAAAATATTTTTGCACCACATTGTTTCAATGCCTCACATGCGCACCTGCATCTTTGCTTTGTGGTCAGCGATTGGGTGCCTAAAATACAACGTCTGGATGTTAAACCCGGAGATCACAGACGTGTTGTGTCACAGTTATCCATGTACTGGTTGGCTCAGTCAAATGAATAATAACTCTGCACAAAACACTTTGCCAATAATTATGAAATTGAGGTACAGTTGTAACATAAGACACTGAAACAAAGTGGGGCAAAAATATTTTCGCGAAAACTACCGGGCCCTAACCATGGCTTTAAACGAGACTAGTTGGAGTTTCCTTCATACAGATAACGAGTAGCAACACGATTATTTTACGGATTCCTTCCAGGGGTACTTTCTGGAACTTCAATCGGATACTAATAGATCGAATACAGAGGTGTAAGTCGATTTTCAGAAACAGTAAGCTTGAACCATTAGAGAGCCCTCATGTAGTACATATCGTACGATTTGTCACTCATCAGGTAGGTACCGTTCGAAAGTTTGTGTTCGTCCGGCGTGATAAACAGGCAATGTGGCCGCCATCGCAAATGCCACATCCGTGAAAATAAAGGAAGTTTGACACTACCTGGAAAAAATAATTGTTATGTATACGCGACACAACAAAAATGCAGTAAAAATTATTGACGCTGAAATCTTGTTAAATGTTATTAAATATTATATTGAATACAAGAAGATAATATCCAATAAATTCGTGTCTGTTAAAGCCATGATGTTTAAATTTTTTCAAACAATTACAAATAACTGTAATACATTTTAACCAAATGCTTTGAAAATTTTGAGATAGTGTACTGTAATACAATACACAATTTTGCCAAAGCAATTTTTTAAATAATGTACCGTTTTCTAGCATAAAATTATTTTGCACCGTTTTGGCTTACTTTGACAACAAAATATGTAATAATTCGGGGGCATAAATCTAAAAATCTGTTTGTTGTATTGCAGCAGAAAAATTCAGATACAAACGATGATATATTAGTGTTAAAACTGCCAGAATGAATTTCATATATATGTATTAATTTGCGTCAGAAGAAATATTTTCGTAACCGAAGATCGAGGCCTTAAAGTGGCGCTGTGGGTTAGTTGGTCTGACCGCTTGGCTATGTGGTTAGCGCTGGGCCAAGGGTCCCGGGTTTGATTCCCGGCTGGGGAGATGATATTCAATGTCACTTCCTCGGGTTCAGGATTGGGTGGTTCGTCTTGACTGATTACAAAAAAAAAATCATCGTAAAGTTACTAACTACAACAAACAAAAAACACACCAAGGTTTTTTTTCAACCTCCGATCGGCTGTAATAAAACGGGAATGAATTAGTAAATTATTTTAATGTCAAAAGAAACGCACATCTTTACACTATTGTTCCACACGATCATAGTGCAGATTGAGGCATTTATCGAACCGATGCACCAGCTTGCCGATACTCTCCTTACAGTCCAGATTTGGCACCGAGTGACTTCCACCTTTTACCCACGTTGAAAAAGTGTCTTGGAGGACGACGCTTCAACACCCATGATGAACTGCAGGACTCTGTTAAAACGTGGCTGAATAGGCAGGAGGCATCATTCTTTGCAGAGGGTAACGGCAAGCTGGTGCATCGGCACGACAAATGCCTCAATCTGCACTATGATCGTGTGGAACAATAGTGTAAAGATGTACGTTTATTTTGACATTTAATAATTTACTAATTCATTCCCGTTTTATTACAGCCGATCGGAGGTTGAAAATAAAATAACCCTCGTATAGTTAGTAAAAAGTGACTAGAGAAGCAAGCGGTGTCAAAGAACAACTTTCAGTTCCGGTAAATTTAAAACTTGATCAATGCAAACAAAACATTTTAACCCAATTAGGTGCATTCTTTTTGTCTTCTTAATATTGAGAATATAATTAAAATTAATATAAACTACAAGTGTGAAATACTTTTTTGATGATTTAACTTAAGTTGTATCTTCATATGCTGATAAGAGCTACGCATACGGGTACGCAATGTGGGCGATTTTTAAAAATGAATGTCATTGCGATTCAACAGTTAAAGGAAGCACATAAGCAAGATATATGCTAAGAAATTGTAGAGGTAGAGAGTAAGAAAATGAATTTGGATTCGAAGATATAGGCTACAATTTAATGAATTTATTATTTCTTTAGACGTCACAGAAGCGCCGCAAAATTTTTGCTCCTCCTTGTACAGCAAGTATTTACTTACTACTGCGTGTTGTAAGTGTAGTATTTTATGTTCTTTACCTTACCAAGAGTTTCAACAGACATTTTTGTGCGTCTAGGATGCCATGTCTGCAAAAAGGTTTTACGTACAGATTAAAACAGTTGATTATTAATAATAATGCATGGGTTTATGAATATACCCGTTGCTTATGGTTTGTTGCTGAAACCTGTAAGAACATCCCATGAAGATAACAAGACAATTGATCGTAAAGAAAACAAATTTTGTACTAATGGGAATAATAATGACAATAATACATGTATATATTATTCAAAATACAATATATGTTTATGTATACATAATTTTTTTAAAAATAAATACACCATTTGTTCTGTGATTCAGTAATTCTGTGACGTGGTCTCATTGATCGATTAGTAACTTAACCGCACCTTTGTTAGTAGCAAACCCTGGAATCCTTTTAGTCCAGTGAGTTGGATAATGACTGAGCTCTGCATTGCGCAATGCTCGCAATTCTTGACTAACGCAAGTTTGTCATAGCCTCTGTCTGAGAAGCAGGGTACTTACTGTTACATTTATAGCCTAAGAAAATATAATCTGCAATAGCGAGGCGTCACGAACAAGTGAAATGCTTGGCTCAATAATTTAACGTTATGAATTGCAAAATGCCTGCTGTTAAAAATAATAACGAACAAAATCAAACTTTATGACGTCTGTGCACAAAAACCAAACTGAGGTAAGATTACAAATATGTACGTAATCAAATAGTAATAACTAGCTACTAGCTTTCTCACACGGTCTCGCCTTGCAAATTAGCTAAGAAACCTAAATTATTATAAAATATTGTTAGTAAAATAAAGAAGAGGTAAAAGCATATTCACTTCTTTTAAGAATGCGAGGTAGGTATATAAATGCTGAAAACACCAATTTATTTCTACGCTTTTCTTGAAGCCAATATGGATAAAATACTCAATGGCAATTCTAGATAATGGTATTTGCCAACTTTATCAGCAAATATTTATCCATAGTTACTAATTCGTTAGGCGAGATCTCTTGCGCCGCAGTTAAATGCACAAAGTTTCCGGCGTCAGAGATTGTGCCTCAGAAGTTCGTAACACTGGAAACACTTTTGTTTAAAACGTTGGCTAAAATTATTGTCTAGGATTGCTATTGTTTAATTTTCTTTGACTTCAAGAAACCTACAGATGTAGATTCATGCTTATAGCGTTGAAATATGTACCATGCCCTCTTAAGCACCACCGTTTCTTCCAGTTGCACTAAGTGTTGTCTTCCTTTAAAATGCACGTCTCTTATCAAGGCATAACACATAAATTAAATAAATTGTGTATATTTTATACCCTGAAAATTCTACTAGTGCATGTTTTTTTTTGTATGCTGATTTTATTTTACAAGGTTTTTCTGTCTTCTATTTCACTGTATGCTATAAAAAACGCGGAACATGTAGAAATTAAATAATTCGGTAACATTATTACTTTTTATGTGCAACTAAAATTTATAAAATGCATTATGTATTTATTTACCAAAATTGCTAAAATGTATTAATTATAGCAAAGTAAAGTAAATGATTTTAGTAAGTATTTCGGTTTTCGGATTGTTTCATTTCTGTAGCATATAATTTCTGGCACAGACACACCATTATGCTCCACCTGTGGAAACTAAACTTTTAAAGTAAAAATAACGTGATAAATACGAAGTACAAAACTCTTTCGTAGAAACGTAATGATAATGAAGATTTTAGTGCCTAGCGAACTTAAATATGACATTAGACTGAAATCAAAATATATTATATTGAATATTATACGTGTTTCTGGATGATAATTGTCACATAAACCAAATTAAAAAGATTTCTAAATTTGGATGTATATAAGTATTGATTTCACCAACGTTGTAAAGCTTCATGAAATTTCAAGTCAATACTTTCTTTTTTGTTCGTAACCTACACAACTCCACTGTGCGTCATGAATGTTCCACGGAATTTCTCTTGTTTTATTTTAAAGGATGGGTTTTAATCGTTCATGTTTCAGCGATGGAACTACTCATACCTCCTTATAATATTGTATTGCGATCATAATATGAGGGTGAATTCAGCTGATCATTGGAGATAATAGTACTAAGCTGATTGCGTTCGCATTAGCACCTGGTGGCTGAGGGCGTGGAATTAGCCGTGCTTTGTATGTTGGTGCGCTATGAGAGTGCATATTACAGCTGCTCTCATCTCGTTGTTGAGAGCACATTGACGAGGCAGCTGTGAGAGACAGATCCACCTCGAGTGTGGTAGCGCCTGAGGAAAGAGTCGCTCTACAGGGCAAACTGTTCATCTCAGGTCTTCCTCTCCCATCATTCTTCTGTCACTTACAACAGTTAGCTTAAGAGTTACTTTAAGTTACATCACATTACGTAAAAAAAAATGCTGTGCGCTGAATGGAATGAATGTTTTGCTATGTTAAAAAGTACAATAACAATTAATATAAAATAAATTAATGTCTTTGAATGTTTCTTGTAATGGGACACAAAGACAAATTGTATTACTGTGGACATACGCCATGTCGTCCCAGAAATCTTAGACTGCTTGATATTTGAACCTGTGCCGCACTGTGCATATACAGTGTCATCGTAAAACATTTCACTATGGACATGATCGTCTCCAATTTAGCGCAGGGTTCGTTTTGTAAGTGTCTTATACTGCCGTTTCTGGACATGCTGTAGATATTATACACTCATGGTATGTCAAGATGAAGTGTGCTAATTTTGCGTGGTGGCAAATTATGAAAGCATAAGTAAAAATTAGTTTTTAAAATTTCCCGTTAAGTGAATTTAAGTCGAATAATTCTATCCGAACAATCGATTGCAATGTGACAGTTCTTTAAACATGATATAAGCAAGTAACTCTATAAAATGTACCTAAACAATGAAAGGCCAAGTGGTTTTTTTTATTTTATTTAAAGAACTGTAATTTTGAAGACTTTATTTTGGATAGCATTACTCCCACTATTATTTTCTTAACAAAAAAATTTAAATACTTTTTCAAGTGTTATAAAAACACAATAACACAAATCGTCTTATTGCGCACTTTTTTTTTTATAAATGCATGCATATATTATTTTTCCACACACGTGTATGTATATATTTATGTACGCTCATGTATACGTATATGTATAAATTGTTTATGTGTGTGTTATTTTGTTTTTCCTTTGTATGTTATGTAATTCAAATAGTTTAAAATTCTCGTATTTTTAAAGAATAAATTATTTAGATGACATTTGTCATTCATGTTTTGCAATGGCCTAAGAAACATTAAGTTAGAGCTAACTCACCAAACAGGACACGAGAGGAACCATGAATGTGTGTAGTAACTTTGTGGTATTTTCACATTCCTAAGGTAAACATTGTCTGAAATTATTCTTGCATTTCAATAAACATTGTTTATTAAATAAAATGCATCGTACGCCATTCCAAACTATTATTGGAAGTATCAAAATGTGTATTTTATTTGGGACATTTCATAAGTATTCCTTACCAAAAATAAATAAAATTTTGTTCTAGTTCTATTTTCTGTGTGACAATTAAATAATTCATGTTCACCCCTTACTGTTAAATTAAAGTTATGACATTTTCAATGTTGCGTTTCCCAACCATTTGCTGATACATAATTATCTACAGTTCATAGATGTCGGGGTGTAGAATATAAGCGCGGGTAGTACAGCTTTTTCGTCGCACGAACGTAGCTCTAAAATCTTAAGATAATCTCTGCTGCCTTATAAATTGTCGCAGTATAACAGCATGCACTAACATTAATATTGAGCAGTAAATTTGTGATTTTTTAATAATATTACTTTATTTCATACGTAAGGCATATTCCTATAAAATATCCCTGACATATTTTTCGTTGATAGAGCTCTTTATTATAAAACGTCTCAGAGAAATACCTACTTTCTCCTTGTAGCAGATTATTACAGTGCACTACAGCACGAAAAATAGTATAAAAGAGCTCCGCTAAAATGCTTTTTATTTTCTTGCCAACACCTCATCGCATGAAGTCAATATAAGAGAGATAGAAAGAGACGACAAAATATAATATTGCCCTTATAAGTGCCATAATTACGTACCAGAGTTAATTTTCGATTATCTTACTTTCTGAATTCCGCGACTGTACAAACTCCAGCCAGGAAGGTTATCCCTAAGATGTGCAGCTACGTTTATGTGACGCCGTCTTCCTCTCCAGGGAAGCAGAGTTCCGGAAATGTCAGGAATCTGCCTGGCAGAAGGCCAAGACTTCCTATTGTACTCTGCGGCGACCTACTTGTGCTCATTGCCTGCTGCCACAATAACACATTTGATTTCTTTTGCTCTGGCTGTGCTTGGTTTCCTTACTTCAGCTTATATTTTGAAGCTAGCTCACGTTGTTCAGTTTTGACAATTCAGCAAGAAAAGCAATACAAATGTATATGTTTTGGGAATATAATAAAAATAAATTCTTTAAACCCACAAATATTTACACACTGACATCTAAACATCGTATCTTTGAAACGCACACTTCTCACATAACGTTTATATAACTATACATTGACATCGTACCATCTGATTTGTGTATATTTATATGTTTTTGCACCGATCGGGATTGAATCAGTTGTTGAAAACCCTCACCTTTAATTCCGGAGAACAACTTTTGTTTCATTCACAGCTCCAGCCTACTCTAGTTTTAGTATTTCAGGGATTTTAAAAATTACATCAGGGCAAATATAGTGATGGTTCTTGGAAATAAACCCCGTCCGATACTGCAGCCCACCACAGTCTGTCTAGACTAGTGTTTCGAGTAGTCATTTCATTTAACGAAACGTGCATGTGATTGTATTTAATGATATTTTTTTAATACATACTGTATACGTATTTAAGACAATTTAGTGTTTCGTATTTAACAATATTTAAGTTCAAAATAGTTGAAACTGTGGAACTGACACCAACTTAATCACTAGTCTTCATTCAAACAAATTTTTATTTAAAAAAATACAGATTTTCGTCTGGGATTTTTTAAAATATTTTTGTGTCTGTTTTATATTATTTTTTTCTCGTTCGTTTTCGTACTTTGTCATTCAACGCTGGTTTGATCAGCTAAACATGAGCAATGGCATATGACCACAATCCAATAAAATTTAATTTATTGTTAATACATGATTTTTATAATCATTAAATGTGTTTTCATGTTTGACTACAGCATTTTTAATGTTTTTCGCAATTTTTCTTTACATCCCCTTCAACATTTATATCATGCATTTCAGATTTTAATCCAATAAGTTCTTCCATTATGTTTCCATTATTAATTTCGTTTCTTTTGATCCTTCCGGTATTTTAATTTCTGGAGCTAATAGAATATCATCAAGCAAATTGAGTAATTCTTTAAGATATTCTAAATCTACTTCTAACAGATGCCATAATTTAAATTGTTCTTCACATCTGATACATATTTATTCCAATAATCAGAATCATCAAGCTTACAATTTACCATTTTAAAATATCTATATGGTAAATATTGACTGATAGTCCTGTATACATTATTTAGATTGTCTATGCTTCTACAAAGCAGATTTTAATTTCACTACGAGATTTCTTGAATACCGTAACTTCTTTGGGAATGTGAAATAACAAGTTCATTGCAAATAATAAAAGAAAGTAAAAAGTTGGCAAAAATATACATGAGCGTTTTATTATCATAACTAAAGAATTTCAATATATTTTTTGGCTCTCCGGGCAGGATACGGCGAACACGACGTATTTGGTGCAACAAATTACGACAAAACAAGGTATGTAATTACATTTGTCGCCAATTACTACAGTATCCATTCAAGCAATCGCATTACTTGTACACATTTAAAAATCACTATTTTCATTATTTGTGCAATCGTTAAACATGACCGAATTAAAGGCACTTATACATAAGCGCGGACAAGTGAAGGCAAAATTGACAAGATTCAGAAATTTTGTCGACACTCTCTCAAAGGGGCAAAATTTAACTGAACTCAAACTGTGATTCAGCAAGGTTGAATCTGTTCTTGATGAATTCGAAACAATTGAGATATAATTAGAACTTCTAGAGGAGGGTGAAATACAATCCACCGAGCCACAAGAATTTGAAACACAGTTTTTTGAAAGTATCGCAAAATAATTAATTAATAATTAACACATGTCAAATACAGATGTCAATGTTTATACATCAAGCAATAACACAGAGACAATAGCATCAGTAGCAGTAAAACTACCAACAATTCATCTTCCAACATTGAATGGTAATTACGAAAATTGGCAGCCTTTTTGTCAGATGTTTAAATCACACATTGTTTCAAAATCAAATTTATCAGACATTTAAAGGTTACATTATTTGAAGTCATCGGTTCAAGGAGAAGTGACACATGTCATTGAAGCAATGCAATTAACAGCAGCAAATTATGATGTAGCATAGACTTTAATGAAAAATAGATATGAAAATAAGCGTTTGATAGTACAGGCACATATTAAAATGGTTTTTGATCAGCCAGCTATAGAACGAGAATCGTCATCATCTTTGAGATCGTTGCTTGACAATTCTCAAAAACACATCAGAGCCTTAGCAGCATTACAGCAGCCAACATAATATTGAGATACGCCAATATTACATACTATCATTTCTAAACTTGATTCAATCACTCTCAGAGCTTGGGAATCAGAAGTTACATTTACTGAATTACCAACATTTACAGAATTTTCTAAATTTTTACAAAAAGATGCCAAATGTTGGAAACAATAACTGAAGGGCGAAAGACAACTACAAACCCTACATCTACCAGTAAATCACCATTTAAAATTGATACACGTAAACACCACACTGTTAATCATCTTGGATCGACAATGAAGTGCAAAATGTGTGACGCATCTCATCCTATTTTTATGTGCGAAATCTTCAAGTCTATGCCAGTATCTGAACGTCACAATACAGTTAAGAAATTAAATTTGTGTTTGAACTGCTTGAAAAATGGTCATAAGGTTTCAATGTGTAAATCTGGATCATGTACATATTGTAATGGCAAACACAACAGTTTACTTCATAATCCTAACATTTCACATAATGACAAATATTTAAATAGTATCCTAAAACTATCAGCACCATCATTCACTCCATTTTCAAATTCACCATCAATAAATGTACATGTTGTTAAATCAGAACCATCAGTATGTATTCTATTGTCCACCGCTGTTTTACATGTTTTAGACGCACAGAATCAACCACATATGTGCAGGGTGCTTTTAGACTCAGCATCACAATCAAATTTTATAAGTTCTAAGTTTGCACAGAAACTGAAATTAAAGCAACTAAAAATTTCTTCATCTGTATTGGGCATAGGCTCGACAGCCACAAGATCAGATCGTACTACTCAAGCAACAATTCAATCAAGATTTACAAGCTATAAGGCCACACTAAATTTTAAAATTTTACGAAAAATCACATCAGAACTACCAACCACATCAATCGACGTACATAAATGGAACATTCCATCAAGCATCAATTTATCAGATCCAAGTTTCAATCAACCACAAGTAATACACATGCTCATAGGGGTATAATTGTTCTTTGAACTTCTATGTATTGGTCAATTCAGACCAATATCAGGAAATATTCTTATGCAAAAAAACACTTCTAGGATGGATTGTTTCTGGTACTGTTTGTACATAACCACTGTCCAAATACTCAAATATGTGTTTGTTTAGTAGTCAGGACAGTGTACACGAACAACCACAAAAATTCTGGGAGATTGAAGATATCTCAATAAAGGGCAATTTCACATCAACTGAAGAAGCTTGTGAAGTTCAAAGAAATGAGCATGGTAGATTTTGTGTAAAACTTCCTGTTCTTGAGTCCATTATCAAATTAGGAAATTCATCTGACACTGCTCTTCGAAGATAATACAGTCTCGAAAAAAGGTTTATGTTAAATCAGTCACTACATCAAAACTATTTGAATTTTATTCAAGAATTAAAAGATCATATTAAATCACAAATGTTTGGGTTTTGTGATGATTCAGAAAGAGGCTATGGAGCATGCATCTATATCCGAAGTGAAGGCTGAACAGGTGAGATTGTACCCAGATTGTTGTGTTCGAAATCAAGAGTAGCTAACACCTTTCAATAAACTAATTCTGACTCGATTAGAACTTTGTGCAGCTGTCTTACTTTCAAGGCTAATACAAAAAGTCGTGAACTCTCATCAGTGGATTGTAACTCAACCCATTATCTACACAGATTCCACTGTAGTGTTACACTGGTTGAAATCTACGTCATCACAATGGAAAACTTTCGTTGCCAATCGAGTCGCAGAAATACAAAGATTGACACGCAATTGTGAATGGAGACATGTTCAATCACATGACAATCCTACAGATCACATCTCACGAGGATTGACACCATTAGAAATTACGAACACGAAGGTATGGTTGCAAGGTCCATCATGGTTATAAGATAGTAATGACTATAATGTCGCAACATTTTCAATACTGGAAGAAATTCCAGAAAAAAAGGAGGGAACTATTATTTTGAATTCCATTCAATCACACAACATTGAAAACAGATTTTCGTCATTTTTAAAATTGAACCGAGTTATAGCCTATTGTCTTAGATTCATCCACAACATAAAAAACAAAACCTACATAACATTTGGATCACTGTCAGTTCAACAATTACAACATGCACAAATATGTTTGTTAAGGCTGGTTCAAGCACAATCATATAGTAAAGAACTTCATGATCTATCTAAGGGACAGCAAATTGGTACGCAGAGCAAATTAAAGAGTCTAAACCCATTTCTGGATGAAAACCATCTCATTAGGGTGGGCGGAAGAATTCAATTCTCAGAATTACCATACGACCAAATACATCCTATAATAATTCAAAATAAAAATAACTTGACGTATCTGATAGCTAAACAAGAGCATTTAAGACTTCTTCATGCAGGTCCACAACAATTACTGGCGTCACTGCGACAGAAATTTTGGCCAATAAATGGACGTAACAGTGCAAAACAAGTCGTCCATCAATACATTACATGCTTTAGGCATACTCATAAAGTATCAGAACAAATGATGGAAAACCTACCACGAAAAAGAGTGACACCAAGCCCTCCATTTCTACATAGCGGTGTAGATTTTTTTGGACCAATCAATGTGAAGACAGGCCAAAGACGTAGAAGTACTACAGTTAAGGCGTATATAGCAATCTTCATTTGTTTCGCAACTAAAGTAGTACACATAGAACTGGTTAGTAATCTTACCTCCGAAGCATTTTTAGGAGCTGTGAGGTGGTTTATGGCCAGACATGGTCATTGTGCTCACTTATTTTCAGACAATGTCAGCAATTTCAAGGGAGCTAGTAGAGAGCTTGAAGAAATTCACAAATTCATGAATTCACAGTCACATAAAAAACAATTACAAGAATTTATTTTGATGCAGAATACTCAATGGCATTTTATTCCTCCTCGATCAACACACTTTGGAGGACTGTTGGAGGCAGCAATCAAATCGTTGAAGTATCACATGAAATGCATAATGAGAAATGCTTGCCTTAGTTTTGGAGACACACATACCTTGTTAACACAAATTGAGGCATGCATGAATTCACAGCCAATCACTCCTCTATCATCCGATCCAAATGATTTGTCTCCACTAACACCTGGCCATTTCCTCATTGGCAATGCAATCACTGATATAGTAGATGTTGATCTAAGGACATTGCCAATAAACAGACTTTCCAGGTGGCAATAGGTACAGCAACTTTCACGGAATTTCTGGAATACTTGGCCCAAGGAATATTTGACTAGTCTTCAACAACGCTCAAGATGTAATAAAAGATAGCCCAACATTCAACATGGTGATTTAGTTTTGTTGAAAGATGAGAACATTCCACCTCTTCACTGGAAAATGGCCCGCATAGTAGATCTTCATCCTGGCACCGATAATCTGGTACGAGTAGCTACTATTCGTACATCTAATGGAACTTCACAAAGAGCCATTAACAAGTTATGTCATTTACCAAAAGAAACACTTGATGATAATACATGACCACTTATTCAATTTATGGAATTGAAGAAATTACTGCAAGGTGGGCGGCTTATGTATAATACATTCTTTAGATTGTCTGTGCTTCTACAAAGCAGATTATAATTTTACTATGAGATTTCTTGAATACTGTAACTTCTTTGGGAATGTGAAATAACAAGTTCATTGCAAATAATAAAAAAAGAAAATGTTATCAAAAAATATAAATGAGCATTTTATTATCATAACTAAATAATTACAATACAAGCCCAACCATGCAAATTATTTGCATCTAAAATTGTGAGAAATTGTGAGATAATAGTCTTCAACTTTCGAATCATACTTTGTTCATATATTTGTTATTTGCTTTAGCATATCTCTTGCAACATTGGGATATTCCACCTCTAACATATTTTTTAATCATTAATATTTTGTCGTTATATATTAGTAATTCTAATTCTATTTTTGTGTATTTTAACATCGCGTCTCAAGTTTATCCAAGAGGGATGTAATTTATAGGGTTTTAAACAAACGTCTCTGAAATGTTCAAATATATCAGCTAATAATAAAACGTCAGTTTTACTGTATAATTCAGTGTATTCCCCTAGATTTTGAAAATGAAATGTTTGCTAAACTTTTTGAGCAAATGATAATCGTCATCGGAAATATTAGTTTTATTTATATTATCGTGAAAAGCTTTTTTCGGTGATAATTCAGTTTCATTAAATTTTTCAACGCCAGCCATTCAATCGTACGGATAAATGCCTTTCTTCATTATTAAATCAAGCTGATAATTTGAAATATACTTAGACGTTTCTCGAAATTGTTCTTTATTAAGATATGCCATAAACTGAAATGTGTCAGAAAATCTTAAATGTACACATTTATTGACACGTTTTGTAAAATAATTTTGTTCTCATTATTTGGTATTAAATCAATTTTGTTTTCATCTCTATTTAGATCTGTTATAAATAAATGTGCATCATAGCTAGATAAATTATGTATGTATGTAGGGCCTATATATATATATTATATATATATATATATGTATATATATATATATATAGGTGTAAATTTTAGAGTTCGATAATTTATTTACATTTAGTGTGTGCTTCACCACGATATTTCCCAGTTAAATGATCGTGTTCTTTGGCTGAAACAGCATACAAAATTTCTCACTTGTGACAGTTAATCGTCGTTGTATATTCAATTTATTTTATCTTTTCAAACATTTTTAGCTTGCAATGTTTGCATGTTTGTTCGGGTTAAATTTTGCAACCGAATTTTAAAGAAGTTATCCTCAATCGATTGAGCTGAAATTTCGCATACACGTTTAGTTTGGATGACAATGCATAATTTGCTAAGTGACGTAATTCTAAATCCAATAAGGCGAACCGCCCAAGATGGCGGACTAGTTATTTATTATGCACTCCCGTGATATGGGTATCAAATGAAAGGTTTTGCTGAGAATAATACGAATAAAATGATGTCCGCGTTCAGCTCTTTGAGGAGATGGTGTACTACTGCCCGACTAAACGGTAAGACTTTGCGATGTCGTGTGTTATCCGACACCTTGGGTAAATTCTAGCGGTGGTGAAAAAATTCAAAATCAAACCAGGGACTGTGTTTCGTTAGGCATAAGTGACCTGCAAGCTGAAATAAGTGGCTCATACCTCCAAACACGCAAGTGAAAGTGAGGCCATGCTGAGGACTGAATGGTATAAGTGTGTACCAAACATGATGTGAACGTACCACCTCAGTGCACCGGGGCGAACCCTGTTATATATTAGCTCTTATCTTCTAAACTAAGCTCTGAGAGGGTCGACGGATATTTCTTCGGTACTCGTGAGAACAACATGGAAAAATCACTAAAAAATTAAATAATTAATTAATAAAAAACACGTAATGCTCTAAAAAGAAGAATATAATTTTTAAGTTAAATGAAATATATTAATTTATGACATTACACGATTTATATGATACAAAAAACTGTCGCGAGATTTACCTGTGTAGATAAACAGGAATACTATACGTAACTTGATTTTGACATAAGTAATTCTAAGAAAAAATAATATGTTTTTATAAAATAGGTGAATCTCGCGACAAGCGTTTATATCATATACATTGTGTATTGTAATAAAATAACGGATTTGATTTAATATTGAGTTTATTTTCTTCTTCTTCCTAGAGCATTTTAATAAAAGTTTGATTTTAAAAATTATGTTTACCATAAATTTATTTAGCTAGCGGAATCATCGGTATTATACTGTCGAATATTAAAAATATTTTTGCTTCCTCCATCAGTAGTCTTACAAAAACACTAGATACATATTTCGTTGATAATATACCAGAGATTTGTAATCATTATCTTTATATTTTATATAGTAACATAAGCTAATTGGTTCCTGTTATTGATCATTTTTGTATAAGACAAATATTTCAATTATAGTTTAGCATTATTGATTTGTCGATCTGTTAAAATGGTATCTTTCTAGCAATATTTATTTATGTAAACCAGAAACAATATCTTATTTCTGTTAGCGCTCCATATTTTTTCATCAATTCATATATTTTTTGTAAATTTTGGGTTTGGATTACAGCCTATTATATTATTTAATACACTTTCAAAATCGGCATGTGTAACAAATGGTACTTTTAAAGTATGATTATAATTCTTATATCTTAATATATTATTTGCTTTATCTGGAAACTCAACTCGAAGTGCATCGTAATATTTACAATCTTTTTCATGTTCCTTTTTGTTAATCATATCTATAAAACATTGTAAACATCTGTCACAAAGATTTCTGTACGATAACTCTTTGGAACTTGCTAGGCAATAAGTAGAGAAAGGTCTTTAATCTAGCAATAGTGACCATTATTTCAATGTTTAATATATAGAAGGATAATGTGTTTATCAGTTTAATATTTAGAATTTTTAGTAAATAAAATGTATATTCAATTTCATTATATTTTTTATTTTATTCATATGAATACATATCAATGTAAATCCCTGTTACTTATTCGATTAATTGTATTTTGTCTAATTGCATTGGAAATTCAAAACCTTCAAACGCATTATTAAGTTCGTGTTCAAATGGTTTGTATTTGGATACTCTTTGTGGATGATGTTTCGCGGGATGTTGTTAAGGTAAAATAGGCCATAAGAAAAATTTTCATCAGTATTTTGAACAATTATAATTGCTGGCTTATCTTTAACTTTTTGTGGAAGAACAGCGTACGAACGATCTTAGAATTAATTGTATTTATTTATTCTCAATTCCAGATTATATATTTCGTTTATCACCCGTTGATAACCTTTTCCTTTAAGTTTTTCCAATTCAGCTAAACATTTTTATTTACCTCCGCCACAATATTCCTTCGAATCAGTGGTTTCAAAAATTATTTTATTTTCAGTTTTAAAGGATTTGTCGACATAGTCTTCATTATTATTTGGCCCCCTTTTATGTAGAGTAAAAAGTTCTAAATTTACATTTTTTCTTTTTTGCTCTAGTAACATTTTATTTATTATAATTGGTTTTATATTAATAAAAAAATAATATCGATCTATACTTCTATTAGTACTTATATAATATGTCTAATCGATTATTAATTGCTGTTTCTATTTCATTTATTTAAAACCCATTTTACCTCAAATATGTGTAATTTATTTTTCCAAATGTATACGTAGTTTACTTCGATCATGATTTTCTTTGTATTATTGATAACAAACATCTTCACAAATTTCCCATTTTGTAATAACTTTTTTTTTTGTAATAGAGGATGTCCATTTTGAATCCAAAGATTTTCATGACCCTTTATATGTTTTAATTTACATTCAATGTGATATTTTTCACATTTTACCATAGTATAACTTTTACGTATTTAGTATTAAAATGTTTTTTCTTTGCGTGAAGGTTTATAATAATATGTTCTGAAAAGAACGTACTGTATTCGATCTCACCTTGGTTCCGCTGATTACATCTGGATCTTTAAAAAAATGCACAATATTTTTAAAACTCTCGAGTGTGTTATTTGGTCCGTTGTGAACAAGATGGATGATCATGTGGCTAGAGAACTAACAGATCTCTATATTTCTGTAGTCTGCAGCAGGAAGACAGGAGATAACTCAGCGCGCTAGTTTCCATGTTCGATAGATAGCGCTTGAGTGTAATTTTTTTTCTTCTTTTACATTTCCAGAAACAATTTAACAATAATTAAAGAAACATTTGTTTCTTTATTCATTTTTCGTTCATTTATTCGATGGAATAAGTGTTAGTATTCTTAGATAGCCATTACGGTGGTTCATTTTGTTATTGTTTTGTTTGCGAAGATAGAGATTACTTCAAGTATCACAATAGCTGGCAAACAATATGAAATTAAAAATTTAGGATGACGTAAAATTTTAATTATTTGACGTTGATTTTAGTTGGTTTAGTTTTTCAAATCTTTACGTAAAGCTTCACGAGTTTGAAATATAATATCGTAATATGAATAGTCGCCGGACATTCAAATTGGTTGAAATACAGTTTTTGTATTTTAAGAAATATTATTATTATTATTTTTTTTTTTTTAGTTTTTATTTAATAAATACAGGGAGGATTTCGCCAAACATACTTAATGAGGTCATTGAACATAAGAAACTTTCTGATCTTAGAATTGATAAATAATATCCACTAATAAATTTGAAATCAACAGAACACGGTTTGGATACAAAACAGTAGTAATTTCGGAAAAATTTTAAGCAATATGTCCACAAAGGTATGCTAAAAATTCACTAATAGGATTTTAAAAGATAAAATAGTTGAAATAAAGGTTTTGTTTACTATGGAATGAAATATTGTGGTAATAGGCAGACGAATTCAACAATGCCCATTAAAAATTAATTTAATATTATTTTAATAATATTTTCGTTTTTATCTAACAAAAATCTGTACGCCACTGCGTTGCCCTCTCTGAGAAACTAACGATATTTTTCGTTGTTTTAATAGTTTTTGTTTTTTCAGTAAATATATATATTTTTTACAATTTAGATCTATACTATACCTTGTAAAGATATATTATTTTTATCGACTTTTAGTTGTTATTGCTTTAACTTATTTATGTTAAAATCGTAAATATAACCGTAAATTTTTTAGCACGAAAATTATCACTGCGTACACGTACTATATACAGATTTTACCTGCGACTTTGACATTCAATTCTCGGAAGTTAAACTCATTTCGATATTAATTTGAAGCAGTTCGTCTTCCTACAATATTCCTGTCGTATCTGTGCTCTCTTAAGGATTTGTTCTGGATGACTAGAAATATGACACATTCCCAGGAAAGGATTATTATTCTTGTTTTCTTCTAATTTGTCTCGGTGCTGTTTACTGATCTGCAAATGGATTTGACAGCTCAACTGCTATTGCCTGAGCAAGCTAAGTGAATGTATCGATAAGGACTCTTGGTCTTCCAGTCGTCTTATCAGTGGCACTCGTATTCTCGGACCCTGTGAGTCTTTGCCTGAAGACGGGAGCAGATTCGAATTCCCGATACGTCTTTTCCTCTTCGTGTCTGGAAAACTACTCTTTTTTGTATCGCCTCATCGATGTGAATTACTTTTGTGGTTCGTGTATTTTATCTGTTTCTCCTTTCGCCAAATCAAGTCTCAAACCTGTGTTGTCTGCCTTCGAGGTGAAATGTTTTTTTGTAAGTTAAGCTGTTGAAGCGTTCATTGAAATATGCGACTTCAGCTCTCTTAACAATATGCAGTTGTGTAAGTTTTTTATGTGAGAAAGTGGCATACGACCGCTTGTTTTTATTTCAGAGTGAAGTGTGACACATGGGCAAAATATCGAAATCGCATTACACGTTCGCCGAGGACACAACAATCTCTGAATTTCAAGTACGGCTAATGCATTTTTACTTCACTTGATGGCAGGAGCAGATGTCAGTTCCCGAAACGTCGTGGAAAGTCGGTATTAGGAAATCTACTGTGTTCTTTTGTGACTTCATCGTTGTGTCGTCTAGTCTGTTGTCTGTGACGCAGTTGTTATCCTGTCTTGTGTCCAACATTGCCCCCGTCTCAGTATCGTCTGTGCTCTCTTAACTGTGATGTCCTGAGTTTTACAGATTCTTTGGTTTGTCTTTCGATATTTATTTTTGAATATTTATTTTATTTTTATTTAATTGTTGTTGACTTATACCTTATGGGATTTTTCATGTTCGGTTTTAATTTATGAACGTGTAGACAGCTAAACTAGGTTTGCTTGTTTTCTCATTTTTCGTTTGTTGTTTGTTTTTTCTTCGTATAATTCTAAGATTTCCGAGACGACATAATGTTGCAACTGCGTATGTCCACAATAGTACAGTACGTTATTGTGTCCCATGGCAAGAAACATTGAAAGAAATGACTTGTTTCTCCTTGCCATGGTATGCCTTCTTTTAATGTACCAAATATCTGCGCTCAGCAGCAGCGGCCTCCGAATACAACGCAATACTGTCCGTCTTGACGTACATGCTAACAACAGACTTGCACTTACTACTAAAGAATGTGAGTGAGTGAATACCTCTGCAAGGAATGCTGTTGGCAAGAAGCTCGCTGGTGTCACGCTGCTAGGTTGACGAGGGGAGAGAGAACTCTGTATCCCTCTCACCCCAACATGTGTTTGGGGAACTTCCCATGAGTCGTGGAGGGGAAGAAGCTTGGAGGAAGAAATGTGCCTTAGTGAAGGGAAGACGCATGCGTGGGCTCTCGTGCGCTTGCAGGAATGCTCTGTCACTGCTGCCAACAATACTACGCTACTGCAAACACTTATATTCAGCATTGATCACTCTTGTTTTGCAGTCGAGAATACCTGGCAACGCTCTCAACATACATTTCATTATGACTTCGCATTTACGAATAGCTAGTAGTAAAAATTTTCATATATCTTATATTAATCACCGCATTCTATTTTGATTAAAGTAAACTTTTTGGGTAATGAGTTACACTTAAAATATATGTGTCCCTATGATTGTAATCCCTAGTACAATTTCAAAGAAAAAAATTTGCTAAGGAAATGCCAACGTCTTAGCGTGATTTTGGCAGTTGCAATAATTTAAAAAAGTAGTAACAATTTTTTTTTTACTTTCACTGACTTCATCATCACAAAAACCGCGAACGGTTAGTTATAACTGGAGTTTTCAGCGTTTGCAACGTAGCAAATAGCCTAGCTTGCATCCGCAGAGCACCAGTGCAGTCATTCACTCTGAAGTTGTATCAAATGACATCCACACATCAGGTCGCCAGTCCTCACCATCTTACCTCCAGTTATATTCAGTAGGATGTGGTACATGTAGCAAGAAAGAACGAAGAGATGATATTATATAATGCAAAACACAAAACAGTACGGATAAAATTGAAATTAAAAAATGCTGAGAAAAAAACCCTGCGATTCTTACATCAGGGCGTGGCTTTGCTGCATATGTCCATACACGTAGGTGGTCCGCTTGTCGTGTAAATAAAGGGCATCTACTGCAAGAAGAATCACTTCTGACTTTCTTGGTGAAAAGGCTTATCCTGTAGCCATTGTCTTTTCCATCTAACTTATCCTATCATATCCTAAAATGTCATATCTATAGATTAAAGAGATTTCGTCATCACGTTTATTGCCTCGTGTCATGGCTAAAATTCCTGATTTGGACTCGAGGAAGGCTTTCCAAATACCAAGTAGTTTTCTCTTTTTACCGCTGAAATGAGGCAAATAAAATCATCGAAAACCATTTCTTGGCTACAATTACGGGGGTGCTGCTCCCTGAATGGCCCAGTTAGCAACTATATCTAGCTGCTTGCTTTTATCTCAAAGATCAAGGTTCAGGTGATATTTTGCTGTTAACCTCCGCATTCGGTTAGCAAACTAACTTTTATCCAGTGGCTGGCCACCTTTTTTACACCTTGAATAGCAGGTAATATATTATGCCACAGTTGATGGCATCATAAAAATAATAATACATACAGGCCCGTGAACACAGAGATTGTATACCTTATAATGTATCTAATTAATTCAAAATATAACTCCGTGTATTTCAACACTAGATGGTCATCCTTACGGTATAGTCTGCCTTATAATGGCATAGTTTCACCTCGAGGTAAATTACTTATTGCATTCAGTAAAGGAATCTTCTGAAATGCTTAATTTAGGTGCTTATGTATGCATAATTCTAAAGCGAAAATTATCTCTTTATTCCAAACGGTTAGATAAATATCGAGGGTAAATGTTTAAAAAAATACATATTATAATTTTTAGTGGTCAGATTCTCGAATGTTTCTGAATACATATTTCATGCATTTGTGTAAGTATCCAAATTAAGAGAAAACACTGCTACAGCACGTAAGATTCAAACCGTATGTACGTATAATTAAAAACATATTTCACCCCTTGACATTCACAAGGGGTACAAATTGAGAAAAATTATAGTCACTAATTTTATTTTAATTTAAGGTACTTTTGTTACCATCATTCTCAGAGCAAACAACAATTCCATACATCGACGAGTTGGGGAGCTAGCTATTGAATTAGTGAAAACATGCTTCACGTTTTTTTCTCGCTTTAGTGGCCGAATTTCGAAAACCGCTATAATCACATGTTCAACTAAAATAAGTGTTCAATTGAAGTGAAAACCATAACACACTCCGCTGACGTATGCAGGCTGTTACAAAAATGTAAGGCCAAACTTTCAGGAAACATTCCACACACACAAATAAAGAAAATATGTGATATGGATATATATCCGGAAACGCTTAGTTACTATGGTACAGCCCCTTCCATTAACTCTCGTTACATGTCATCGTAAAATCATTTCGTACAGACACTGTTCCAATTACCCAATTGAATGTTTCGTTAGAATGTACGTTACTTCCTAAGATCACCACCAAGTGGGCGACGTTACGGAAGGTAATCGTGACTGCATGAGATGTAAGGAATTGAGCTCTACCATGGTAATTAAGCGTTTCCGGACATATGTCCATATCACATTTTTTCGTTCTTTGTGTGTGGAATGTTTTCTGAACGTTTGGCCGTACCTTTTTGTAAAATCCTGTATCGACGACTTATTGCTATCTCATTTATTTTTACCCTATTCACTTAAATTTGCATCAAACTACGAGAAATCACAATATTTGAATTTAGATAGCTAAGTAAGCATCATTCATAAGCAAATACACATAAGATATATATATATATATGTATATGTACGTATATTTATTTATATACATACTTACAGGATGTTGTAGGTCACTGAATTCGTCGTCAAATCGGTGCTAGTGTCATCTAAAAAAAGATACATGGCTGCACTTAACAAAATGGAGTTGTCCTTGACGCAGCTTCTTAGCGCCTCCGCCGATAAAAAAAATTGAGTGGCCCAGTATGACGGTCTTTTCGAACACTTAAACTTTTATCTGTAACCGGATATGATCACTAGTTTGAGAGCTATTGCCCTGTAACACCTCATGTACCGCATACTGTGTGTGTGTGTGTATATATATATATATATATATATATATATATATATATATATACAGCATGTCAATGAATGACGTTTAAAACTCTCCGTCACATTGTAGGGGGATGCTAAGACGAGTGAAAGAATACGGGACACTTGTCGTAAATGCTGGAAAGTGCCTGTAAAACGGCACACGAGTAGTGGTCTGTGAAGTATCGTCTGAATGGCAACAACTGGCGTATTTCGTGACGTTTATCCATTCACTCAAGCTACTTTCTTGGCTTGTGTGTGTATTAGCGCTTAGAAGCACAGTACTAGAGAAATTACTAGTCTGGCAATGGTAGTATGCAGGTGACGACCAACTAAATCGAACCGACAGGTCTTCAGCGAGAGACTAGTATTTTTCATTATAACATATCTGCGTCCCGATAAACTGTCATATCTGGCCGTTTTATGCACTGGTTGACTTCTAAAAAAATAATTATTTGCTACATCAACACAGATTTTGAACCTCACGGACCACAACTTGTGTGTCGTTTTTTAGACACTTGCCAGCATTTGCGACACCAAGTGTCCTTATCATTTTACTCGACTAGCATTCTCTACAGCGTGACGGAGTGATTTATCGTAATTCATTACCAGCCTATATATAATACATATATTAATCTAAAATGTATTTCACTATTTTTTTTACCCTTTTTGGGGTTGAAAATGGAAAAATTATTAAAATACATGCATGGTATTTAATTTAGTACGCATTCTCCTATAGCGAAGAGCACTTCAGTGTCTCGTCTAGTTCACCAACTATGGATCAAATCTCGAAAATATTGAATTCCCGTTTAGACGTAAGTATGAATATGTGTAAATTTGTTTGAAATGAAAACGACGTTGGGTTCAAACAATAGATACTACTAATAAATCATATTTGATGATAAGACTTGAAACCGTCATATTTGTTAACATGTGACACAAAACCAGCGTTCCATAACTGAACTCTAGAAGTGTAAATGGAACAAACCGATATCGAAAGAAAAACATATAAAATACGATATATTTGTAGCTTTAATGCCCTAATGCATTTGCATTTCTCAATCAATGTATTCAAATAAAAAATGTTCTACCTAATATTTACATTTCCCTGATGTTAGTTTCTTTTCGTATATCTTTTTTTTTTTTTTTGTATTTTTAAGAAATAATTTTACATACGTTACTATTAATCGCAATTTTCCTATTTCGGTTGATTTAAAATACTGGCATACGTTTAGATGTAAAAGGTTATTAAGGTTCAACAATGGAAAACTTGTCTTGGCGTCTTACATGGTGCAATAAACCAAAAATTTAAATATTTACTTGTTAGTGCAGTTTAATAACAAGTTTAGGTAACTATACATCATTACAGCAACGTTCAAAGGCTTTCATAGACATTTGTTTACGCCGTGGGTTGTATATGATGACGAGAGTAAGGGGCCTATTAATTAACTTATTTATTCTTTTTTGCGTTCTATATATAAAACGTAGTTAATGGGTTACTATCTTTATGACGAGAATTCGGTTTCTGTAATCAAAAATAGCGTCGTGACTTCATTCAAATGTCTTGCGACTATCATTACATGAAGAGCTGGTACCAGGAATAGAAAACACATGCAAATAGCTGACATTTTTAAGTTAAATTCTACGACCATCCTCCTAGGGGAACAAATCCGATTAAATGTGGTTGGGAAGAAGACAGAATTAAGTTATTTCACATTTATAAAAGTAAGTAAAACGTTTTATATATTAAAACTTTGTATATATTAAGGGGTATGTCGAGTGGTCGACGGGAGTTCTCAATCGTCAATAAAATTGAAGCACTCGTCAAAATTCGATTAGACGTTTATTTATACAACACTATGCGGAAGTATGCTTTACTTTCAAGTAAAAATTAAAAACTTTTTTTTTTAGAAAAATAAGGGCTTGAAACCACAAAATCTACAAAAATGGTAAACAGTAATTATTATGATTTGAATATGATAATATCTAGGCCTCTATAGTAACAGAATTTCATAAATATTCGCGTATTGATTTGAAATTAATGTAATCATCCGTAAACCTCTCGTACAGAGAATTTCGGAGAGTAAGATTATTTTATATTCAAAACGCGAGTAATTGAGAAATTCGGTTATCATAGACCTACATATTATCATGTTAAAAATCATAAAAATTATAGTTTTCCATTTTTTGTAGATTTTGTGGTTTCAAGACCTTACATAAAAAATCTGTTTTCAATATTTTATTCGAAAGTAATGCATACTTCCGCATAGTGCTATATTAATAAACGCCCGCTGATAAAATATCTACTCGGCAAAAAAATCTTATCGAAATTTGATGCGTCGTGTAATTTTATTGACGATTGTGTATGCCAGTCGTCCGCTCAACATCCTACCTTTACATGCCCCTTAACTTTTATAGCCGCCGCAAACTACAAGTTAAACGCAGTAAGTGTGCTGCTACATCTTGGTGGAGATGTACGCTAATATAGTATCGATGCTGGCATCTCTTGTTAGTGTAGTGCACTAACTTCCTACTAGAAACAAAATACTTTTAGAGACAAATAAAATTGGTGTTATAACTATAAATCGAAAATGTAAGAAGAAACCAATGTGTTTTATAATTATTACAACCAAAATTAAAGAACTAGAAACAGAAAAATACTCTGCGAAAACTGAGAGGGAAACTAAAGCCTGGTCCGTAATTCATAAAAGTCGATTGAAATTTCGAAAAGAATTCTGTAGCAAAAGATATGTGCTGTGTACACCCTTTATGTTTCCGTACATAAAGGAGAAAAATATGTTTGTGATGTTAATTGCAACAGTAAAATTGCCCAAAAACTATTTAATAACAAGACTTGCACGTAGTTGCCAAATAAGTGAAATTATCTTGTATTATTAAGATTTTGAAATATCCGACGGTGGTGTGTAACATAAATTTTATTTTCACTATATTTAAAGCATATTGACAAACCTACTTGCGTACTTACATTCGCAGTAGTTGAAACGGTATATTTATTGCGCATCCGCGTGAACATGCACTACGATGAAGAATAGAACGGGCTCTATCTGTGAAATTAAGTACGGAATTGTGTCTGCAAGCGGCGCAGTATCGGTACCCACTGTCGCAGTGCTACGTGTCCTGAATCAGTTACGGTATTCTTTGCTTCAGTGAGATATAGGCCTATGAAGGTTTGCAGAGTACATACAGTCTACAGATTTTCCGAGTATATCAATAGTTTGGAAATAGAGATGTTAGAGAACACGATACGAAGGCAGTCACCAGTGACTATCTGTATTGCTGTCACTGGCGAAAGACAGTAATAGGTGACGATATTAACGAATGAGAAGTTACATAATAAACCCTTTGTATTATATAACATGCTGTGTATGAAAGTACAGTGTTAGAAAAAATTTCTGTGAAATTACGGAAAAGTACATGCAAAAAATTATCCAGAAATCTTCATAAAGTAACGAACACTCAGTTTTTTTTGATAGCGAACCCTCCATAATGTTATGGACAGTCCGTTTTCCGCAAAAAACATTATATTTATTTGAGCTACTAGCACTGCATTCCCCAGAAATACGACATATTCTTATTAACTATGTTTTCTCGAAATCCTGACGCACTATTTAGTAACCTGAAACATTTTTCGAATTTGTGGGGATTCGAGCTCACGAACGTTATAATTGAAAGGCAGAAGCTCTAACCATTATACCACAGTGACAATTTATGAGTAAGTGAGTTCCATGCAGTGGTAAGATACCAACTTTATAAGATACAACTTTTGTATTTGACATCCTGATTTTAGAGAACTTAATTAGTTACATTATGAGAAAATGAACTTGTTCTGTAGAAATAAATAGCTTTAAAGCTACATACCTGCTAGCGCGAAACACAGCAAAAAGGTGCAATATTTGTCAGCTGTGATGAAGCGAGGATAATATAAGATGTGTATGGCCATTAAGTAGGGTAGGCTAGAAGGGTATGTCATAAGAAAATGGAGGGGGCAGGAGAGGCTACAAGGGTGTGCTTTAAGACAGGACAAGGGTATATATTTAGGAGAGGGGGGCTATGACAAGAAGGGGTATGCTATAAGGGTAGAGATAGACAAGTATAAGCATAGGGTGCAGGAGAGTGGGCAGACATCCACTTCCCCCTCATGGTGTTTAGGCATAACTTGTACCAAAACGGTCCATTTCCCTCACTTCACCTCTCTCCCTCACTTCCCCTCTCCCCCTCACTACCTTTCTCCCCCTCACTTCCCTGCCACACCTCTCCTAGGATGGGGCTTAAGCCCTCAACCAATCAAAGACCTCATGGCACTTGGGCGCTATTCGTATCGAAAGACCCCAACAACAAATCTCAGCCAAGGGCACCCCCCCCTCCTAATGGCCTTGTAAGCCAATAGTAGCACGCGTGGGAGGGGGGACTTATGCTATTCAATTGCACCTTATGCCGGTTTTGATCCCAGTTGGACAAAACGCCCACGTGGTCACTACTCGGAACACTGCAGTCATTTACTGGACTGTTCGGCCCTTTGTCCATACGCGATACGAGTCCTTGTTTGTATTGCTCTTCTCTTCGCGACAAAGTGTGGACAACCAGGAAGCAGCACTTAACTTCTATTACCTTAGCTTGTATTGTCATCTTGCCGTTTAGCACCATTGTACATGCACACATTAACTCTAGGATTCATAGTGATTTTAATACCACATTTTTTTTAAATAATCGCAGTGAAATATGATTTAAAATTGTAGAAAAAATATTTCCATGAATTTATGGAAAGTTACGCCCAAACATACACAAACTGGCAATACGGACAAATTTCCGTAAACAAAAAATTACGGAAGCTACTTCCGTACAATTACAGTACTTTTCTGTAAATATTTCCGTGAATTTACGGAAAATTTTAACAGTGTAGCAAAGATGTTTACGTAGTCAGCATTACTTCATCGAAAACTGCAAAATTTCTCTTACTTTAATCTGTTTTGATAGAGGAAAAAATATGTTTTAGAAAATGCATAACTTTAGAGTGTATACAACATCCACGAACTATAAACTTAATTAAACTAGCTCTCTGAAAGTAGCCGAGGTAATTTCTCATAAATGATCCATTGCAAAATAAATACAGGTACTATAAAAAGTATTTTCACTTGACAACACTATAAATACTGTTTTCGTTAAGAGATAAACTTAGACTGTAAAATTACTATCCTTAGTTTTACATTTAAGTAGTTATGCAAATACATTTTGTATTCGTTCATTTAAACCGTGACAACTGCAGTCATCTTTTAATTAAATTTGATATTAGAATTATTTCGGTTTACTAAATTTTCAAGCACATATATCTGATAAATTACTACAGTCGCATTGATAAGTCATTCTTTTTATATTACAGTGTAATATTCAGTAATAGTTTTCTTGCTTGAGTTCAATGTCTCCTTCACATTACAAGTGGCGTAGCTATGTAACATAGCGTTTGCTATGTTAAAGGCTTTAGTAAATTTTCATTGTTTTGTTGATATGCTTGCTTCCAAGGCATACAGCGGTGATGTCTTTGGCTTAAAGTATTCATGTTATAAATTATTTTTGTTTATTTAGTATAATCTATGTTTTAAATGAGTGTTTGTTCTTTGCACTTTGCACCAGAGCTTCCATGACCCGCCTTGAATTTTGTGATATTTTATAATTTTTGTACATAGATCATGGACGTGACCAGAGATAGTATCGATTTACAGTGAGGTTGTCTGTTAGGGGGGGTTACGGCAGGTGTGCCTAGCAGGAGTGACAAAGGAGAGTCGAGTAGTTTGAGGAAGGATTTTTTATTTATGGAAGAACGATCTTGACATTGGTTGAAGTATGAAGATTTTTTTTTTTTTTGGCTCGCTCCAGAAGTGTGGAAATCTGGATATTCATATTATGTCTACTAATAGTAACGTTCGGTAGAAGTATATTGAGCCAACTACAGGAGACGAAAACGTTTTGTGCGGTGACGACGTTTTCTTTATGCTTCCAGAGAGTGACGCAGGGAACTGTTTAGCTATGGTGGCTTATACTCCTTTGTCTACATACTAATGGTGAGATAAACTTGCTC
>PNEQ01129055.1:0-43293 GCA_003012365.1 Medauroidea extradentata
AGAATTTGTTAAAATCATAATGGGGATTATTTAGCAGTCGAAGCCCGCCACAGTTACAAAATCACGCACCAACTTCTTTGTCGATTGTCTTTTCTTTCTTTACAAAAGAGCATCGTTATTCTCTCATTGCTGATATGATTTTCATGTAGCGGGAAGTAGCGTTAAGACGTACTATTTAAGTTACATACAAAAATTATGCTAGGAAAAACTTTTAAAATGTTCTAGCACATAATAATTACAAAGAACAAAGAGTAGATTATGTAATGTATATCTTGCACAGTACACAAATTCTTTTCATACAATACGTGTTAGGATAGTGAGTCATCCCAAAATGAATCACAAAGGTAAAGTAAATCTACAGCAAAATTACTTACATTGCTTTTTACCATTAACATATTAGGCAAGTACACATCCTTCTGCAATATATTAAATAGATAAAACACGTACTTAGTAAAACAAAAAAATTTTTTTACCAAGTAAGGAAAGGTCAACTGAAGAAACTAACATAATGTGGAGAGGAAAACACTAGACTATGACAGGTATTCTTGTACTGTATAGAATGAGCCATTCAGGAGGAATGCAAAGAACTGTTTCTTGAAGATATTCGTCCCATTTACCACTTTTATTTGTTCAGGAGCTCGGTTCTCATTCAAATCGACGTTGAACTGGAGTCTTGTTACACTAACAGTGTTCACCACTTGTAGTGGAATTATGATTCTCGTTTAGCGGGATCCCGCTACATTTCGTGGTTTAACTGGTCCAGTTAAATGTAAGCGAATAACCGGGCACCCTGTACGAGGCTGTCTGCGAGTTCTGTGAATTAGTGTACCAAAACGCAAGACTTCGCTCGCTGGCCAATCAGAGAATAACGGTTTACTTTTGTAAAGTAAGAAAAGACAATCGACAAAGAAGTTGGTGCGTGATTTTGTAACTGTGGCGGGCTTCGACTGCTAAATAATCCCCATTATGATTTTAACAAATTCTTGGAAAGAACATTAACTGATGGTGAGTTTACACCGGACTGATTTTCTGTACTTGACAATGTCAATGGCATACATATGTTCAATGACTATAATTCAAGTAATAAATTTCATTAACTTAATAGAGTGTTTTAAAACGCTTGTAGATGTATTGTATATAATTAAATGTGTCGTTTTCTTTACGTTGTGACGAAACCCATAACAATGTATTTTGTTCTATGGTTAATAAAGTATCAGTTATGACTTTCATCAGAATCAACAACTTACCTCTGTCTCTAACCTCTAAACATACAGTAGGCCTAGTACTGGGACATTATTATTTAACAATTTAACTTTGCCTTTTTTTAACAATTTGATATAGGATCACATAATTTTACACTCAAGTATCATATGTTTGAAATTAAACCCGAGTGTACATTGCTGCTGACAAAACATTATGTTTGCACGTACGAATTTGAATAACGGAGCAGTTAATCTCAACCTAACATACAAATCGAAATATTTACTTACATGAGCGCAACGAATGTTTATATTGTTGTAACATTATTGTACTCGCTGGTAAATTTATATTAAATGAATTATTTTATGCAATAGCTACTATCAATAAACTAGGCGTATATATTTACGAACGTACGTATGTAATCGTGTCAGGTACACGATGGATATTACAAGAGTGCGTATTTTTACGCCCATGTGAACACATAATACACGAATAATTTGTAAAATTATACTTAATATAGGTGCACAATTTTATAATGGATCCTCCTCGAATATAAATTCCCAAAATTTTCGTCGGCGCACACACATATTTCAAATAAATATGGCAGTTCCTCTGTAAATGTAACTCAACAGACTCGCTAGCAAGGTTCGCTAACTTGCTTACCGCAGCCCGCAGTGCCTACGCTAGGCCGGTCCTGTTAAAAGTCCCGTTAGACCGCTGCTCGGTCTAGATGAGAATTGTATTTCAAACATCTCTTGCTAGATCGAGCACGAGTCCAGTTGGAACTCCTGTTAACTCGCGGTCGCCCCGAATGAGAATCGAGCCCCTGAGCACGAACTTGTCCGGGACTTTGCGATATGTACCGAGTGCAAACGAAACACGTACCACAAATACTGTGTACAAACCCTTTTGCGGAGCGTGTTTCGTTGTGTTTCTGGGAAGCCGCGGGGTTAACGAATCTCTATGACGTCAATATTTAAGGGTTCTAGTATTTAGCTTATGGGCAGTGAAAATGCTGTTTCTCATTATGGTTACTGTCTCCTTGCTAACATTTTTTACTATTGGAGACTTCCGTGATAGTAGAATACATAATATTATTTTTTTTTCGTATTGTATACTGATAGTTTGTTAAATAAAAATTGTTGTAGTGTTGGCTGCAGCAACGATTACTCCTCATAATTATTCCTGTCTCATTACTACAATTGTTAAGCTCGTGGAGAATTTGGTTTAATAAGGTGCATTATTTTACACGTCTACATATTTTTCGTAAAGCAAAATGTAGTATTTATGAAGAAAAACTATAGTAGTGAGAGTTTTTGTTCCAACGAAAATATTTCATCGTTTTATTAATTAAAGGCTGTAGTGTAAACTATACTAGCATTATAAAGTACAAAATACGAATTTAAATATAGTCTCACAATTGCCTTTACGTTTGTAATATTGAAATATAGTCTGTCTCATTAAAGAATACCACTTTCTGACAGTTGTGTTGACATTTATTTCTACAGCTGTTTCCGTGAAATTATCAGTATTTTCCTCTGCCAAAAGGACTTTTGCACAAACACACTTAGCTGGCTCTCAAATTGAGCATTTAATTAAAAAATAAAAGTAATTTCTTGCAGAAATTGGAAAACATGATAGCCTTCGAAAGTGCCAAAAAATGTAATTATTTTGAGAGGCAGACTATACCTTCCAAGTACGTATTTATTTTAACGTTTCAAAATATTGATCTTGTACACCCTGAGCCATCTGTTTATATATAAAAAAAACCAACAGGCCACTAGTGCTTTTCGATAAATGAATGTATTGATTTCGATTCCTCCTAGCCTCCATAACCTAACCGGATGCTTGGGGATATTTAAAAGCCCGGAGCTAGCCTATGCTCTCAGTAATATTTTTTAACTTATTTTGATTTAAACAACAAAACTATTACACAAAAATCAAATCATATTGTTCTTTAAAGTATTTGTTTGCTTCTGACGTATTTTTTATCACCGGCCATTTTTCTCGTGCAGGATACCGCTGTCCACCGTATGCCACGTGTATACGTACTCAAGATTTGCGTTCGCTACCGCTGCAACGTCATCAAATTATAAAAATTGCAGTGTGGTTGCGAAATACGAGGCTTTCATACTCAGCCCAGTTCCGAATGCGGTGGACACAGAGAAAATAGCTTCTCAACGAAACGAAACTTGCGATGTGTAATGTTCGTACTCGGCCACTGGCGTGGGCTGAAGCGCGAGAGGCTGGTTCAACTAGTTCAAATGCAAAACCTGCACAACCATTCACATGGGCACAATTGATTAAAACACTCACTTCTTGTAAGTGAACATTCGCTCAACTTATCTCGAACATATCTCGATATTGAATATTCTTTGGCTTAATAGTACATCAGTTTTCTTCTTTCTTCTTCAGTTTTCAACCCTGAGGTATGTTTACAGCAGTTTGCCACTCGTGTCTTCGTTGTACTGTTATTTTAACTGTAAATGTGGGGTGAAGTCTATAGCTCATTAATTATATAAAATGAAAGCCTCACTCACACATTCATACACTCATCAACGCACAGTCCAAACCGCGGGACACAGAAATTTGAAATTTTTAGCGTAGCTTCACCTCGCGGCCTAGGCACCCACTAAGGAAGGATTTTTTCGAAAATCGAAAATTAAAGGGGTGAAAAGGGGCAAAACGTGTTTTCTCAAAATTCTCGATAACTCTCTAACCTAATGATATGTTGTTAATTTTTTTATTTCAAAACATTGCCTAAGTAAATCATATTTCAAAATGTTTCGATGTTTCGAAATTCGGAAATTAAGGGGGTGAATAGCCGTTAAATGTGTTTTCAATAAATCCTCTATTTCTTTTAAAGCACTTAAGATATTGAGGTGATCTTTGCATCAGAATGGGGCTAATGTAAATGTCTAAAAAGTAGATTTAGTTTTCAAAATTCGTCCTTAAAGCCGGTAAAAAATGAAAAGGGGTTTTCAGTTAGTCATCTTTATCTCCTGAACCATTTGAGATATCGAAATTTTAAGATGTGTGTAATAGGTGATATTTATTTTCACTATTTAAAGTTTTTTTTTAAACAAACCATTTGATATAGTGAGAATATAAATACGCTATGAATTGAAAATAAAGAAAACTATCAGCAAAGTAGTAAAATGTGATACAAAATCATTGCCGCCTTTGGAAAACTTATTATGTACTATGTTTCACTCCTCATAGTTTGTTTTATGTGCAAATAGATAGTGTTATTTTAAAGTTACATTATTTAACTAGCACAACTGTTTTAGAAACTGTAAGCAAAGACGACGAAGCGAAATATAACACTGTTAATTTATTTACAAACTAAATTGAAATTTAGATTTTCTTCATAATTTAACTTGAAAATTATTTTACATTTTACTTTGTCCATGGATGTACAACAATGACAAACCTTTAGATACAAGCTGAGTTCTCCGTAAACAGTTCTGGCTTCCAGAGTGTCCAAGTACAGAGCATTCTCCAGTTGTGTTGCAGTGTTGCCTCTTGCTCCTTGTAGCAACATGGCGAGGACAGTCGACACACTCAGAGGTGACACTACAAGGTTCTTCCCTCCATTTCCCACCACGTCCTACAACACACGGTGAGAGAGTTAGGGACTTTTGACAAGTTTTTATTATTTTGGCCTGACATATATTAAGTATCTCAGCGGTAGTAACATGTAAGACACGATGGCTGTTTCCGTGGTATGCTCCAAATGTCAAAGTTTGCTGCAAATGGGAAAATAAATCCCAGAGTGTGTAGTTAACTTATTCAAGTAAATTTTGCATTATAGTATCTATTGTTACATGCAAAGCACATGAAAGTGGTTTTGAAAATACCAAAAATCTCTGAATGAATTCTAGTGTTTTATTTTATTCAAGCAACCAACATAAAATTTTTTTATGAGTCGAAGACTTCAGCTAATGGCGAAATTTAATTATTTTTCTTATGGTATAGTAAAATCTGTAGCAAAGTGTTACGTACTTTTTAATAGCATATTAATATCGAGATTAAGTATGTCTATATTCTCTCATTAGTTGTCAAAACGCTGTGCAATATAACCCGTTATTGTTGGATTAATTTTAACTATCTTTATGGGGTACTGTTCCTTATTTATTTTAAATAATATGTAGACATATATCTTAGAAGACGTCCTAAAACAGGGTACACACATCAAGTGTTGGAATTTTCGGTTTACGAATTACAGCATAATTTAATTTCTTTTCATAACACTTTCAACATTGTACAAAGGCTTCCGGATATAGGCACTACATTTTACATGTATTTTACCTGATAAAAATTGTGTTTGACTTTAAACGTCACAATTAATGCTCAAACATAATGTATTATCACAAATTAATGTATTTTACCAGAGAGCTGTATACGTACATTTTAAATATAATTCTAAACGATACAAAAAATAAAATAATAGTCACAAAGTATAACACGACTTGTGAAGCTCTACTGTTCTGTGGAATTAATTTAAATTTACACCTAATACAGTTTTCTTTCTTACACCAGCTGGCATAACCATTTCATAGCCTATTATTCCTTCGCTTTTATTAAGTTTTGCATGATGACTTGCCATAACTGAAATTTTGAACGTTGTCTGAATCTCCGTTATCCATCAGTCAGTCTGATGACCAGCAGTCAAAAGGTACTAGGCTATACCTTCTAATTTATTTTGTTTATCATCTTCGAAAATCTTGGCAAACACTAATTTAACCTATCCGACGGATGAAATAGCTTCTCAATTAACTTAAACGACTTGTCGACCAGACAATCCATAGAAAAAACATTGACCAACTATTCCAGTGTCGACAGAGGGGGGTGGTTCTAGAGAAGAGATAAAATAGTAGTAATAAGAAACATAAAATACATAGTTACGAATTGAAAAGAGTTGCTTTCTATATATACATGTATATATATATAGTTTATATACATATATACACACATACATACATACGTACATACATGCGTGCATACATACATGCATTCATGCACATATAGGTACATGCATGCATACATATGTACATGCACATGGGCGTCGCAAGTTCATTTTTTTTGGGGGGGGGGGACTGAAATTTACTGAATTGTTGAGGAACACCCATCCCGAAAAGAAAGTGGGGGGTACGGGGGGTTATCCCCAGGGAAATGTTGGGTTTCCAAGGTGCAAAATGGGGTTATTTAAGCATTTATCATTCCTAAAATATACTAATTATAAAGCTGGTTAAAATGGATATTTTATTTTTTAGAAAAATTTTTTAAATGAACAGATTTACAAAAAAAAAACAGTTAACATAGGTACATTTTGGAGTCCAATACACACCACAAAATAATGAATTTAAATACAATGAGAAACCTGAATGTTAAACTTACAAGCTGCAGCAGCAGTAAGAATGTTCGACACAACATGACAAATTAATTTAAAAAAAAAAAAAAAAACGTATTCACTGTCATTCTAATAGCCTATCTTGCCTGATCACCCTAGTATATTTAAAATATATATATTTTTTGGAAACCTGCCAAAATTCTGAGTAAAAATTTGACCGAATTTGAGCATATAAACAACTATAAATAATATATTTATAATTTGTCATTTGGCGTTGGCATAGTACAGAATCTGTCCGCAATGAAAGAGTGACGTAATGGAGGAAACCATACAAACTTACATAAATATTTTCTTCCAGATATTTAAACTGAAAAATGTACAATTTTACACTTTCAAATTATTTATAAAATCTTCTGTGGTTAAGTTTAACACAAAATAAACTTCAAAAAACATAGCCTAAAATTAATTTAAAAGTATTACTAAGTTATCAATTTACATATAATTAATAATAACACACACACGTAAAGAAAAAATAGTTTTTGGTTGGGCGTAATATTTTTCGAGTAATATAGTCCATTCTCGGTAAAGTGGTGAGCACTTAAGGTACCTCTAATTTCGTCACTGTACACTTAGTAAGTAAGACATTACAACATAAAATTACTTACCTAATTCTCCACCAACTTTACTGGAAGCAAATAACCGAGCATTCGTGTGTGAAATGTTACACAAAGTTTTAATTCAAACGTGCTAATTTTATCACGAATGGACTTTATGCGCAAATATTTGCAGCAAATGGGTTTTATCTATAGTTTTTAAGTTATTGCAGCACAGGCTTTGTTAACGAGGTCATTGATAAATAAAAATATATCAGTGATCACAGAATTAGTATGTTTCATACTACTATGAAACTCAATATAGAGGCTGTTATTTAGTTCATGTTAAAAACTTTCGGAGATGATTCCTTATCAAAAATGAGGTATAGGCTAGTTACACTATGACATTTTTGCCTTTTTCCTTTTGTAAGGGAGACATTCACCCTAGAAAAATTAATTTCGAAATTGTATTTTGACAAATTTTGCAAACAACGTTGAGTTAACTTATTCTGTGCACATTGATAAGTGTTATAGAGATCTTCGACCAAATCCAGAAACTGCTCTTTAAAACTCCCTTCATAGAAATGACAGGGCTGGTCACCCTCTTATTTTCTAGAACTTTTGTGGCGTTTGATTTTCTGAACTTTTCATGTTACTTTTCTGAGCAGTACATCCTAAGCAACATAAAATGTCTTATTTTTACAAGTCACAAAAGTATACAATTAGCTATAAAATGCATTCTAGTGCACCTGGCACGCAGGCAAAAACTGCTACACCCGCAATGTAAATGCTTGTAAATGCATTTTGCACTTTGAAAAACACATACTGTGCTGCAGGTCTTTAGAACCATGTCACATAGGCAATTTCAACCAAGCAAAATTCAACAAACTTACTTTCAAGCAACTCCATACACTAACATGCCTATCACACACTATCATTGGTATGTTTCATGAGTGAATTTCTTTGCCACAGAAATTCGCGTGCTAATAATGTTACTGCAGCATCTGATTACTTTTAAGATGTACTTCTTGTAAACGGTGAATTCTAACGATTTTCAAAAAGAGGACCTTCTATGTTTCTTGGTATGTATTGGTAAGAAAATTAACATGAAATGTTTACCACTGAAGCTCCACTCAATGAGAGGGTGTTATTTTCATGAAAGGGAGTGTTCTAAATAGTGTCTTCTTGATGCGTTGAATATCTCAATAATACTAAACATTGCGCACAGAATTGAAATTTAACTCCTCGTCGCTTCCAATATTTTGCAAAAATACCATTTAAAATTAAATATCCAAGTGTGAATCTCTGTCTTACAAATTTCAGTAGACAAAAATTTAATTGTAAAACTATACATATTTTTTGGTAATGGAACGTGTCCTAAAGTAGTGAATACAAGTTAAGAAACAGCATATATATATATATATATATATATATATATATATATATATATATATATATATATATATATATATAGGAGAAGACGAAATGAAAAGACGTATTATTGGGGGGGGGGACGTGTCCCCTCCGTCCCCTATGGTTGTGACGCCCGTGCATGCATACATACGCACATACATACATGCATACATACATGCAATCATACATACATGCATACATACATGCACACATACATACATGCATACATACGTACATACATATGCATACATACGTACATACATACATGAATGCATATATACGTACATGCATACATACGTACATGCATGCATACTTACGCACATACATGCATACATATGTACATACATGCATAAATATGTACATACATACATGCATGCATACATACATAACCCACTACATGTATACATACATACACACATACATATATACACACATACATACATACATGCATACATACATACATACACACATACACATATACATACATACATATATACATACATACATATATACATTCATACATACACACATACATACATACATACACACATACATATATACATACACACATACATACATACAGGCTGTCCAGAAACAAACGCATAATAAGCTCACAATGCGAACCCTGGGCTAAATTAGAGACGAAAACGTTAGTGCAAAATGTTGTACGGTGACATTTCTGGCGCATGATGTGGTAAAACAGCACCGAAAATGTCGTCTCTTGCGCTCCGCGTTACGTCGAGTAAACGTAAAATTATGTTTGGACTACTCGATATTTAAACCCACGCCCACAATATTATCACCACTGTTCACGTAAAGTGTTATCGTACAACATTTTCCCACTAACATTTTGGCCACTAATTTAGCCGGGATTATTATATTGTACAACCATTTCTGTGCTCTATCTCTCTCTCATATATATATATATATATATATATAAGTGAGTGCGTGTGCATATTACTCCGCCAAATGTTAAAATTGAGTGACGAGTGAAGAAATTTTGGTCAACACTCAAAATCTAGGTATTTACCGCTGGTGAGAGATGAATTGATGTGGTTATGGAGAGTGGCCGAGCTGAAGGGGAAGCAGAAACGGGTGATCCCCTAGAAAACCCGCCAACTAGCGGCATCGTCCAGCGGCATGATTCCCACATGCAAAAACACTGGGATCGACCTCGCCAGGAATCGAACCCGAATAGCCTTGGTGGGAGGCGAATACCCTAGGCACTGCAACAACGTCGGTTCTTTTCATTTGCTACAACCCAGGCTTTCGCATAGTGAATGTGACGAACGTGAAGAGATATTACATTCTAACCTAGTTACAGTAACTATACAGTTAACACCGAACACTATTATTTACTCACAGCATTTATATTTAATAAAAAAACCTGAGAAAAGGGTTTGTATAATTTTACCAGTTTTTTTTAATCATACGAAAGTATTTCGCAAATGTAAAGTTAGTCCTGTCACTAAGTGTAAAACGCATAATTTTCGGCATAAATAATATTTCTGGCGTAAGAAATATTTTGCTATGGTCAAGTACCTTAGACAGTCAAAATAAGATTTCAGTCGTTTCTTTGTGTGAATGAGATCAAAAATGTTTGAATGATAAAAATAATTGTAATTAATGCCTACAAATGAACTGAAATCTGTATAAATTAAAAATATTATAATATTGTTTAAAAAAATTGTTTTGATACTGATAGCCTATCTACAGAAATGGTATCTGGTTGTGACTATATGTATACTACTTACTTTGAACAAATCCGTCGAGAAGGCATTTGTGGCCTCCTTAGCACTTCTGCTCCATCTGCAATCCCCCAGTGTTAGTGCAGAGAGCAGCAGGAGCCCTGCATATAAAATACATTGCAATAACCTCACTTGGTACTTCAAGATTACCTGCTCGTCACAGTCACTGCAATAATGCATCATTATTAGCATGATGCAGACTTAGGATAAAAACCTATCTCGATCAACGGACAAAAAATCAAATGGATTTATTTACGATTAACTCAGATTATTCTTTTGTTAAATTGTATAATTCTTTAAAATCTATTAAATACATTTTGTTACCTTTAACCTTGCCCGTGGGATTCATTATTCCTTTTGCTATTAATTTTTACCGTGTATTGTTTCATGTATGCTGCTTAAGAATTGTCGCTGGATCTATTACTTCTTGCCCTCAGCATTGCCTGGACATAAACAGAATGAATTTTCGATTTTTTATGTATTTTATTTTTAATTAAATATTATTATTAAAATTAAGTATTTGCATGTCTTTCCAATGGTTGGCTCCAGATTACCTCCCTTTCCTTGGTCCGTTTCTCTTGAACATATCTACTATTTCCAGATTTAAACTTATAACTATTAATCATATTTTTTATTCACTCAAATTGTCATTTAGAATATGCTACGATCATATTTATTATAGGTTTAGTTAAACAATGTATTTCAAAATTCACCACAACTCGTATATAGACACATTTTCCCAGAAAACGTATTTCATTAATAAATATGTATGGTTTATTACGGAAAGAAGAAGAATACTGAAAAATTAATACTTAATTAGCTGGTTCCTACAACTTCGTTTACCAAGACTGCGTTTCCCCACCCTCTCCCTACCTCCTAGGGCCGGCCACGGGTAATTGAGAGATATTTTCTCAGTATAAGAACTGAGATAATTATTTATCATGTTTACGTAAGCTTCATACTGAAGCAAAATTTATTTCAATATCTCAAATGGTTAGGTAGATATCATGGGGTAAATGAAAACAAATTTTACGTCTTTTCACCTCTGCAGTGATCGAATTTCGCACAATCTTATCTATCACAGCTTAAACATTTGTATATGTATCCAATAGAGAATGAATCTCTACCTAGATAGCAGTCATACATCTTTGTAGTGGTTTTAAGAAGTGTGTTTAGTAGAAAAGAAAACAGTGTTGCTAGCGAGCATAACCACGCAAAGAAAACGTAGTTCAGGAAAGTACTAAATGCTACTGTTTAGATATTACGAGCATTGAAAATACTGTTTCTGAGCCATCTATCATGCATAAGCCAGTTTTTTTTAAACGGCTACGCCTTAAGGTATACGGAAAGTATGATAATAATACAGTGTGCTTGGGTGCATTTTATTATTCTTCAATGAAATAAAAGTTCTAGAAGTATGCTGTAAATAAGATGCGTCAGCTCAACGCCTTACAATTTCTAGCGGTGAATCACTGTATTTGTACTCGCAACTACGTTAATGTGAATGTAACTGATTTGTAATGATCTTAATTATACGGGTGAAGAAGGTTTTATCAGAACATGAATGTGTTTAACTAAATATGAGCATTTTAATAGCTTTTTATACCATTTAGAGTGCCGCGTCTTGGCAGCGTGATACTAACCAAACTGGCAGACTCTCTAGAGTCATTGTTGGTCTATGCATCCTAATTGTTAGATCTGGTTACCGCACACATCATGTGACTGAGTAACCTACACGTACCGACTGAGTAACCTACACGTACCAAGTATTTAAAAAATCCATTCTTACAATAAAACAAAATATCTAAGCCAATATTCATGCGATCATGATATTTTACAGTACTGATAATGGATTTAACCCCAGGTATTCAGACTGAATCCCACTATTCGATATAGTTGTGTAATTCCTGTCAAAAATGGTTATATTTACGACAGATGTTATAGTTTTAAAACATGTACAAAGCTTTTAATTAATTCATGAGCTATCATAGGAACATGTTTAAGCATGCGAACACTCACAAAAAACACTTCCGAGATGTATTTTGAAGTTATATTACATATACAGTTTTCCGTACTCTGTACGTTGTGTACACATGTAGGCTATATACAAACATTGATATAGGTATTTAGTTTCGTACATAGTGATAACATACTGGTCGAGTCGAATATTTGTAGAAAAAACGGTATTCCTTCGTCAATTTTTGGAGTTGTGATTAATGGAAATAATTTCTAGGAAGTGTTGCAAGTTGTATTTTAATTTTTACAATTGGCAAATTAATTGCCTTTAAAATGGACATTGAGAGCAACATGTTATGTATTCGTTGCAATATTCGGAAATTATATATTTTGAAATGTAACATTGCGATTTTTTTTAGCAGGCATGTAAGTAAGGTAATAGGGATTGACGTCAAATAGACAACAAGTTCATAAGCTATTGTAAAAGACAATCTGACATAATGACAGGAAATCGGGCTTGAACCTGTGGAGGCTTTCGAAAACTGATAACTGCAGAATTCGCCTAAAGCGACATTGGGAAACCCTGGCAGTTGAATATATAATCATCACTACGATATTTATCATCTGCAATTGAAGAAAGCTAAGCGATGGATTGTTTTGTTTAATTAACTGTATATTCTCTACAGATTATTACAGTTAATTTGGCACTTTTCAGCTAACTTTAGAGTTTTGACTTTCAGACCGGAGGATCTGTATTCATGCAACGTTCATATATAGTAAATTTCATCTGGTATTGTCAATTTATTATTAATTTAAAATGTAACTTAATCAAAGCTTTAATTTAAACAAACCAACTTCTTTTATGAAATACTCAGTGAGTGTGACGAAAGAGGCACTTACCAGCTACTATTTACATAAAAAAATTTATTTAGTTTGCATATCGTGAATTAAGTGGGGTCACGTTTCATTTCATAATATAAATAATGTTCTTTATTCAGAAGTAGGCATACTGAGGATTTCAAGCAGCACTCTGATAGCTGCCGAAAATAACTTTTTTCTCCACCAAACTTTCAAACCCCTGGCGCAACTTCCTGTTGGGCAACCTCTCACTGAGACTTGGTGGCCGGTCTAGTGTGAAAGTATTCTAACTCTGTACACAATGTTAAGAGCATGTACTTTATTTTATTTTTGTTATAAGTACTTTGCATGTAAGGCAGATTATTAACACAGTTTTCAAAAGAGAAAATGGTTTTGATGCAATAAAGAACAGCAAAATTTATTCTGCACTTTTGTTTATTCTACATATTTACTATCGTATCTAGGTAATATTTATAATGAAATTTCACAAAAAATTATAGAATGTAATTTGGTATATAAATTTTTTTTGTACTTTTAAAAAATTTTTAAATCAAGTTACATTTTAAATGTGAGTTTAGTTTGTGACATAGTAAGTTTCACTGGACAACTCAAAATACTTATATTAGCACTTGTATTAACAGTGTAAATGCGTGATGTGTATTTGCCCTTGCAGAGCTAACAATGAGACAAAGAATTGTTTTAAATATACTTCTAGGATGGAAAATGTTCATTGAAATCTGAACAAAATTTTTAGTGGTTTTTTATAGTCTGAAGAGTACTGTTCAAATAATTTCAGGTTATTTCACAACTCTATTAGCATTATTTACCCTATTTTAAAAAAATAGTTCTGACCATTTGCAATAATATTACACGCATCAAAATACGTTTGTTGCTTGTAGCAAATTTTATTTAATTACCGTTTTGAACTCTTTACGAAACACATAATGACATAAGTTTTCTTCTTGTTTTTATGTGTAGAGTTGTCTTTCATGATAAAAAACATAGGCAAAAAAGGTCTTATTGAAACTATTGAAACTCACCATCAAATAATAAAAAAAAAAAAAAACTTTCTCGTACCTGCCAGGAGTATTTTCATGGTGTTCATCTTGTAGATTGCCATTGAATTATGACCGTCCAATTACAGGATATGCCGTGTAGAGAATACAAAAACTATTTATATAAAAAACCTTGCAAACAATTTCTTGAGTCTCGTAGAATTTGCAGATACGTTGGAAATTAAAAGTCACTGTTTTCTATTCACTTAAAATTCAACATGCTATTAACCTCTGTTACCTGTGGTGTATCGCACTTCGACCAATTACTAGTAATTGTAACAGTATCTCGTACATCACTGAATAATGCTATTAATTACCAATAGTTTACTGGCATTTTATGGCTCTAGGAAATGTCATATCGGTGTTGTCGTTTTAAACCTTTTGTTTCGGATTTATAAAAGAGATTTGCAACATCAAACCACACAGTTTAAATTTTATGCCGAAGGAGTTACGTTTTAAGTAAGGATTAAATGACAGGAAAGGTGAAGTGAGAAGGTTTTACGGCCCTTTAACAACGAGGTCTTAAGAGCCTATGAGAGTGAAATGAGATGGAAAGACAACACACACTCCATGATCGAGCCGGATTTCGTAGCCACAACTTATCGCACGGTAGACCGGCTCCTTACCGACCGGTAAAAGGGCTATGCACCGGATGTTATTTTTCACGATTGATGCGCGGAGTCAGTGACGAGATAAGGTTCAACTTTTCAAACTCGACGATAACAGCATCTCTTCTATTCTCGGCGTGCCTAAATGGCGTACCATGTTTTCGTACTACTCCTTTTCCTACGGGACTTAAAGTGGCGACCGCACAGTTTTATTTGTGGAAAGTTTGCTGTAAAATCCATCGAATGCTCCAAACGCTGTGTTTTACGAATCAGGGAGGTATATTTCCAGTTACAGCTGTCTAAAAAAAGGGCGTTTTAAGCAATTTTTAAGGGCCCCCAAAACATGTTTATAATACGTATGTTGCTAATTTTAAATATGGTAGAAGCCTAGTTTTAACAGTGTATTCTTATCGTAGATAAACATATTGTGAATATTTTTTTTTTTTGGTGAGATGAAATAGGAAAACATTCCACGTTTTACCGAAAATGAATTGATATAGCCAAGTCGTGCTCTATATATAGCTTCATTGACTGAGATAAAGAAAGAAAGGATTCCGTGATTCGTTACACTGCTATAGGACTTTGAATGTAGGAGTTACATATAAAACTAACTCATTCCCTTCTTAGCCTCAGCGTTATGGTATGATTGGCTACTCTCCGCGAGAAACGCTGCAGTAGTGTTTATTTTGTTTACGCAGTCTACATTGTTGTAAATGTACGACATGTAACATCGTAAATGTGTGGTTAGTACAGTGTAGGTATTATAACATAAAACATGCTACTCTATTAATTAACAGCACTTGTATAATGAAAACATATCCGTAAATTATTATTTCACCGAGTTTCAGAATGCCCTCGTTTCAATGAGATTAGAAAAGAAAACATTCCTTCAACTTTGATTACATAACACTTTCAGTACATAAAATGTATTGTGTTTTTCAGGTAATTTTTCATTTCCCTAAATCCAAACAAACAAATGTCAAATCGTAAGTTTTCCCGTTCAACCTACAGTTTACGGTCAAAACAGTTTTTTTTCTGTTTTCCCGAAAGTTGGCCAAAGTGGAATCTTTTCCATCTTCGTTTTACTCATTCAATTTTAGGCTAGCTGTTTCACGTAGAAAAGAATAGGTGCGGCACGCTACAACTTCGTTCATGCGTCAGGTGCATAAGCCTTTAAAGAACAGTGTTATCTAAAGTTGACGTTACGCAATCATGATTCAGCAGCTGATGTATGAACAATATTAGCCAGAATTTTACAGATCAATAAACATGGTGGTAGTGGACATACAGACACGGTGCTCATTTGGTACACAGTAAACAAGGATTTATTAAAATTGCAGCTGTTGAGGATATTCGGTGCAAAATTCCCACATAATAACATTTCTAACTATATACCAGTAAACATGAATTTACTATCAAACAAACATTTATTAATACACAAGACGTAAGGAAACACGCCAATATTAATGAACACTATCTATATTGCGGTAACGGTTTAGTTGAGCATTCGAGTGAATTATACGAGGCTCTGTAATCATCATTGAGCCTACAATGGAATATAGCGACGTACTACAAGGGCGGTAGAAGCTGAGACAACCAGCCAGCCAACTGCAGTGTCCGCCATGTTTCCCACACGCGAAATATCCGGGACCAATTACACGGGAAATCAAACCTGGATCGTCTTCATGGGAGGCGAGTTGTATTACCACTATACCGCGACGTTGTCATCAGTTTATTGAACTGACGTCTTGCTATTCTATAAAATATAAAATAACTAAAAAGGAAAGCAATATCTTAACCAAATCGAATATAATGTATGTATATATGAATTTCGGAATAATTAACTAAAATCAGAATTCACATAAGCATTTCTGGCCATATGAGCGTTGCATGCTTTGTTGGTTTCACATACTGTACGAGATTTATTGTATTTTATTTAAAATTTTTTAATTTATTTCATGATTATTCTATTTTGGTTTTACGACTAGTTTAAAAATTCAAATGCTGTAGTGTTTTATAAAAGTTTACGTAAATCTTTGCAACATTGTTGTATAGTACTTGGCTGTATCTTAGTTATTATTTCATTATTATTATTCCTAGCCTTATTATTATCAGCTTTATTATCATTAAAAATATTATTTAATATATTTGTTCAGTGTGTACGCCACTGTAAAAACTAATTCCGTGTCACAAAAAAAATTGTTTAGGTATGAACAAACATTTTTTATTTGCAGTAATAGTAACATAATAAGTGTTCTTACTAAGATAGAGTGTTTGAAATTTTTTGGTGAAAAATAGTTATATCTTTAACACAGTCTTTATGTTAAATAAGTACTATCATTTCTACAAAAATACTTTGTTTTCTTTGAAAATTACATAAGATAAAGATATATAAAACAAAACTTATCCACATTTTGTTTGTTGTATAAGACAGTACTTTTTCACAGCAAATAGAATACCTTTTCAATAAGGTTTATTTGCTGTGAATCGTATTTAAACCAAATTTTCTTGCATAGAAAGTGTTTTGAGAGTATACGTGGATGATTGCTATCACGATCTCGCGCAACAATACAAGTTTATAATGTTAACTTTGCCAACATTTTATTTGGCTAGATAACTTATTCCTATTCTAGAATTACACTAACACACACCAAGTATTTGGTGTCCACACAGCAGACACATATTAAAACCTTTATGTAATATATGGTTACTTCTCAAGCAGCACGGTATTAGTGATTTGAGTCATTAGTTTGACTTTAACTACTTTGGTTTCATAGCTTGCACCTATGTACTCTCGCTTTACTCCAGCTACACATTAATTGTGTTTGCTCTGAGTCTCCAATATTTCCGTTAATTTATTTGGACTTATTTCACACTTTGCAGTTTGTACATAGCGTAAAGTTTCATAAAAGTCGGCAACCAAAGCCACGTCGCATAACGCTTGTTACAAATCACTTTTGGTGCAGATGATGTTCTTTGCACATGTCCGATTCACTTCTCTATAGTTGTAATATTCTTCGCAGTTACCAACACTGTAGAGTAAACTGACAAATATTTCACTTTATGGGAAACACACTCAATTAGAGACGTAATAACATTCGGAAACTTTCGAGAAAGATGATTTTTAAAATCACTGCTTGTAAAATTGCGACGTCTGCAAGACTAAATTAAAAAATGTTAACTAAGAGCAAGGTCAATGAGAAGTAGAAGGATTGTGTTTCGTTGGTAGACAACCTTTAAGACACGTGATATTAAAAAGGAAAAAAAAATATATGTAGTGAGGTAAAGTACTTTTTAATGGTATGCGACTGTGAAATTTTTTTAAAATGAAAATCGTATGTCTAAGTAACCTGCAAAGACCAAGCAATGTGATTACCCATACGTGCAAACTAACAAATGAAAATAAGAAATCTAAGCTCATCTCCATGTCATCGTATTTTACAATAGTAATTGTTACGTATGGTACTAGGCAAGAATTCGACTAAATGATAACACTACTTAATTTATATAAGAAATAAAATTGTTGTGTATACGACACTTGTTTGAATTTTACAACGTTTCCTAAGGTTTTAAATAGTTCATCAGTCGATATAGTAACAGGCTTATGCTCGTGCACATCGACAGCACATTTCCGAGAATTATTGTAAAATAATTTTACGTACATCAGTTTTCTATAGACATGCTGTACACGTGAATTTACATACATGCATATGAATACAATAACATACCCAGTGTAATGCATAACGATAACATGCTGATAGAATATAACGCTTGCAAAAACTTAATTTTCCTTTCCATTTTTGGATTAAAAATTAACAAAGAACTCATAGAGAGTGGAAAAATGCTCTTATAAAGAGTACACTTACAGTTTACATAAAAATGTAATTGTTTACATAATGTGTATGAAATAGGGATACTTTTTATTTTGTAATAAAAAGTGAATTCCTTGTTCAAGAGTATGCGTACTAAGGATTTCAAGCATCACTGCAGTCCTATAGCTGCCAAAAATATTTTTTTCCTCCACCCCTCTATACATTCCATCTCTTCGCACACCTATTGAGCAACCTCTTACTTGCAGCGAGGCCTTGTGGCCGACCAAACGGAAGAGGGTTCTATCTCTATACAGCATTTTAAGACAATAAACTTTTTTTTAAGGTTGATTGTTAACACAGTTTTCGATACAGAAAATATTAGTGACACAATGCAGAACAACAAAGTTATTGTTCACTTTCATGCATTAAAATTACATATTGTATAACTGATTTTTGTAGTTTTTTAAGTGAATTTTTGACACATTATGTGCAATATCGCTTCAAATACAGTACTATATTTTCAGAACTGTATAAATGACGTTATGCAATATGCCGCTAATTTGAATTTTCAATCCAGGGTGTGACAAAATTAGTTACGCTGGAAAACTCTTAAAATAAAGAATCATTATTTTGAAGAGAGTAAATGCATGTTGCATTCTTGCTAGATGACACTTAACTGTCATTCAAATCCAGTAGTTTTATACAAACTGTTATCTTGCAACGTATTCTTTGCTATAATTACAATTTCTTAGTTATGACTTATATTTTAAATCAATTGTTATTTAAAATACATTTAAATGGCGGAAAATATTAATTGAAATGTGTGCGACATTTTCTACACCATTTGTTTTTTGTAGTAGCTAGCTAGGTGGTAGCTAGGTTTCAAGACAACGGACATTAACCAAGATGGTGGGTAGACCATATACGAATAATTATGAGACACATACTGAACAGATCCGGTTATCCGGCTCCTAGACTCCTGCAATAGAATCGGCTGGACTACACTACTCGCATCCCAGCCTAATATGGCCGCCATTCTATGTCATATGCACTGTTTCAGGAACACCGGATACTTGTCTAAACTTATTCTGAAGCGTGGCTGCCACATTATGCTTAGTTTTTTTTTTTTTTAACATTTCTTACTTAAAGGCTTAATGTTGTTTTAATAATTTTAATATTCCGCTACAATCCTAATGTACAAATTCTTGCTTTATAGATTATAAATTTATTTTCGAGTACAAATAAAAAAATTATGCTTGTAAAACTAATTTTATGTACATATTCTCTTGCACTAAATTTAAATTACCTGTTAACACAATTCGTTAGAAGAGATAGAAAATACTAACGTACTATTTTTAACTCTTTTTACCAATATTATCTAAGGGTCAGTGTTTGATAATTCCTTGTATTTTTCAGCTTTTGGGCCATAATATTTACTGATGTTGTATTATAAATATTTTCTCTTTGACAAGACATAGGATATATATGCTTAATAAATTGACTGTTATAAATAATAAAGGAATCAATAATACGCCATGCAGAATCATTGCAAGGGAATTACAGGTTAACATTAAAGAGTTATTACAAGTCTAATATAAGCTGAACATTAAACACTATTATGATCTCCAAAATTCAACGCTTATATCACCTATGTATCAACATTGCCACATTTAGCGAAACTATTTTAAACATAAGTAATTACAAAAAAATCGATACATAAAATTAATCATCTACCACTCCCCGTTAAGGCACAAATCATATATGGTTCAAACCTGTTAAAGAACGTGTACATTAAATTGGTTCTACTAGCAGTTACTTCTTATTAGCTCTCTAAAATAAATATTACGACTTAAAAACCAAGAGTTAGTACTTCTCAAAGATAGTAGAATCACAAACCCCCTATCATTTTGTTGTCGCTGAAGTGGACATATTAAGACAATGCTAGATTGGCAGCTGCTACGGAGATAAGGAAGGAAACCATATAAAACGAAGCTCGTAAGCCGTCAACAGTTTACATTCCCTGTCCTGTCGTACCTGAAATCTTAAGGCATACCATGCGAGTTCTTTAACACAGAATACATTACCACATAGACAGGTAGCTCCGCAATAAAAAAAATCGGTCGCTTATACACGAGACCTGATTGGTAATGATAACGTTCTTTCCAACCACGGTTGGTGTATTTGGCTCCACACGTCAACAGCCAACAGTGAATGTCCACTTCTGATTACGAATACCATTTGTCACATTGTTCCGATCGAAGACGATCAACGGTAACACTCGCTTACAATACATACCCAATGACGATATTCCGTTCGTTATCCTATCGCAATTCTCAAAGTTTGTTAGCACATGTGAGAGGCCTGATATAGAACATGTTGTAACGGGACTAAATCGTAAATACTATAAAATGTAGTGATAAGCTACAATTTGAAACATTTTTTGTGTTATTCTGTAAAGGCAATAGTTACAATTAAGTGAATTCAACATTAATAATTATTACAGTTCAGTTGTTATATGTATACACAGGTACGACGTACTCGTCTAACATCAAGAGGTGTGTGATACACCATCCATAGTAATTATAAAAAACATACAAAACTATAACTATCATAAATCATATAGTAAATATGTCTTGTTTGGTATCAATGTAACCTGCCAAGCGCCACTTGATCAAATATGGTAATATATTTAGCGTAAGTTCACATATGTTAATTATAGTTTATGTAAGTTAGTGCTAAGCTGACTGGCGACCTGGGGGGCCATCTGCAACGCCACATGTGGGCTTTGGAGCCAAGAGAATAGCCCTTGCCCCCCACACCCCTGTTTCTTTCTCTCTCTCTCTTTCTCTGTCTTTCTTCCAGCTCTTTTTCCCCCTCCTCCGGACCACTGGTAACTAAATACTTATTGTAATAATGTATTAACATAGGGGTTGCCAATAGTATTCAATATTCAGTAGATGATTTATGTAATTTAGTGACGTGAAAGTGTACCACTTTATTTTGTGTAATAAATACGCAGGCCTTTAATAGCGGGCTCACGCATTCGCGGGCGGCAGAATGCCTCTCTCTGATTGGCTGAGAGGAACTTCGTCACCTCCTTGTGCTCGAAGGTGGGAAGAGACAAAAGGCTAACAGGGGAGTACGCGGGATGCTAGAGGAGAGACGCGAATATGTACGCAAGCAAGTAATACGTATTTATCTCCGGTGGGAAAGTGATAATTTCTTCGTCGTCAAACTGAGGGGCGGTGGACAGCGTATCTAGGGGTCACCAGACGAGTGGATTTCCGGGTAGTCGCAGCCGTTTCCCCAGTAAATCAACTCCGTCAAATATTTACCACTGGAGAAAATACTTAATTGTTTCGCTATCATGCAGTCAAAGTAGTTTGTCATCGAAATCTGCAACCCGAGATGCGTGGGTTCATCAGCACTTGTTTTACAATCATAAATATGTGTGATTTCTTTAGTTAGCTGGGCACATCACCAATATTTCAGTAATTAACTATAATCATCGGAGATACGGACTGAAGCAAAAAGGAACAGTAATTTATTAATAACGTAGATGGGTTTTACCTCAACATTCTGATGAAAGAGTGACGAATAACTATAATAACCATCTATGTTAGTCAATTATTACAGACTTCATTGCATTCGCTTACACATATCAACAATTGTAATTGTTAAAATAAATACAATGATATAATATATAACAAACCAACATTCTGCAAGGTTGTTGTTATAATCCGTACGATTTCTGTTATTCGATAAACGTTAATTTTTTATTTATTATTAATTTTGTACTGCCTTAATTTTCAAATGGCGAAATTAAAGCATGTAGCCTTCTCTTACACTTAACCATTTTTCTTACAGATGCACAAAATAAAATTACATGTCCATAGAACTGTCAAAAAGTAATAAAAAAAATTAAATACTAATGATGACTAACGTGACAATAATACAACATACCACTTTACATTTTCGTGCGAATTAGCAACCAATAAATACACTTACAGAGTTTACGATTTTTCAAAAATAATCCCAACACAAAGTCCTAACTCGTTATTATGTAGAAATTCAAAAACTAATATTAATAATAACTACGCGTACACAAAACAAACAAAATTGGTTAATTTATGTGACAAGCAAGACAACACAACAATGTAGCACTTCACACATAAAAAAATTTACCAATAATTAATTAATACTTAGCTTAATAAGCTACTGACTATTAAGCATCAAGATGTTAAAAAAAATTTAAGCTAAGGTTATGGATAGAATATTTACAAAATTAAAAATAAACTGTTATAAATATAAAGCCACTGATATAGTATTTACAATTAATAAGAAAATAGTTATGGTTCATGAGTAGTGACGTCTTGTCTTAACATACAAAAAAAACTAACTAAATTGTATATACGGCTATCTAAGTTTGAACATTAATGAAACTAAATTATTAAGTAGCCGTAAATTTAGCATTTTCAACTAATGTTGTAGTTTTTTTGTATGAAAATATAAAGTAATAATGTTTGGAATTATAGCGAAGAATTCAAATACCGTATTTATATGCCTAATTATGATTTCTGTATTCTCTAGCTGGATAATTTTATATGTTTACATACGCCACGTTTCAAAGCAGGGAGTGTTTACGAATTCTGCACATTATCAGGTAACAGTAAAAATGCCCACCTAGGTATCTGTTGCAAGCAATACTTTTAAGCGCATAGAAATTTATCGTGTGAACTTTAAATTTTAACTTTTTATATAGTGCGTAACCTAATTGAGCTACAAATGTATTCGTTTCTGTGGTAAATAACGTCACTAACATTATTATTTAGCTATTTACCGCTGCGAAATATGAACGTTGACACAAAATGAAAATTGCAAACTTTTACCCTTCTTTGCACTCCTTTTTGGTTGCGAAACCAAACTTCACACTCGTCCAAGTAGTAAGAATTTAAATTCGCTACCAACGTCGAGATTAAAAATAACAGTAAAACCATCAACAGGGTATATTTATTTATGTATTATTTATTTTTACAGATTTGTCATTACATAGTCACCCTGAGAGACATAATATTTACTGTTACAAGCGACAAAGGTGTGTGTGTATGTCTCTCTCTCTCTCTCTCTCTCTCTCTATATATATATATATATATATATATATATATATATATATATATATATATATATATATATATATATATAATTTTCTTGGCGCATCCCCTACCTTTACAGAAATTACTTCTGCAAACAAATTAGAATACATGATAACTTGTCATCGAATCGGTTGCAGTTGCCTCCTGGTGCACTGTATAGGAATCTCTTGCATTCGCCAGTACTTTTGTCGAAGTACCATTTAAATACTCCACGTGATATACCAGTCCCTTCATCCATGGGATGTTTGCAGCCTGCAACAAACATTCGTAATACTGGACGATTCGACGTTGGCATAATTCTTAACGACTAATTAAATTATATTAATAATTGTTTTACAAGTAACGGACATTTAAATTTGAACACTGTGAATTTATGACAGTTTCATAAGTCACTAATAAGTTTTCAAATTAATGTCAACTTACAAATAAAACAAATAATATTATATTATTCATAATTTTTTATCCAAATTAAAGAAAATAGCTGAAAATTTAATTTTAAACAGTTGTGTTGTGTTCCAAAATATTTTAACTGACACATGTATTCCTCGAATTAAAATAGTAAGGTGATTTTTTTTTAATTCTTCTCATAATGGTAAACCTTTTTTTTTTTTTTTTTTTTTTTTTAATATGTGTAGTTAACTACAAAAGCAATACAGAATCGGCAACTGTTGCATCAAAAAATTTATTCTTAAGTGTTTCTGTAATGTACACAGAAAAAAACTATCTGTATCCCGTATGAATTAAGGTGCCAGTGAAGAACAAACTAATTGAAATGTATTGATTAAATATAACAATGCACAGTGTTTTCTTTGTGCAAGCATATCATTCGTAACGAAATTGGAACTGTTAATGTATAAACTAATATACGAAACAAGAAACCCACACGTTAATCATAAGGTGTATAAAACTAGAAAGTAATATTGTACTTTAGAATATCTTATGTATATATTTGCTGTTGAGTGGCAATTTTACGTACTTAAATTAACTTTAAAGGTAAAAGTGACGTATTTTTTATGTAAGATTTTGCTGATACGAAGCTAGAAGTTTTTTTAATAAAGTAAGACATTACTTTATGGGTGACTTTTAGCAAGATATTACATGTAATGCTACCTGATGAATTCTTGGTGCCCTCTAAATTATATTTTTTACCGGTTTTGTAAGTGAATTTTGTTTGAAATCATAAGAATTTTTTCCGACATGTTTTGTAAAAGTTATGGTTTAAATATACGATAGAAACGAACATTAAATAAATTATATTTTTTAAGTCAGTATGGTTTCGAACTAAATGTCTTCCTTTACTTAAAGATTAAATTACTAGATCTCACATTTTAACATAATTGCAATCTGTGAAAACGAATATATATTTTTTTTTTTTGCTTAAATTTGCCTGAATAAACCTTAAGTGTTTGGAACTTTGAAGAGAATCTCAAAGTCCAACGCTACCACATTCATTGAAAAATAAATCATTTTGAGGTAGGAAAATCGGTAATTATTTATAGCCAAAATAAATTTGGTGTGATTAATTATCTCCATCAAGAACAACTTTTGAGGATTCGTATTACTTCTTTAGGGACACAAAGTGCTATTTAATTTCAAAAATTGACTATGGACGTTTGCGTTAACGCATTATCCCACCACAAACTAGATTTTTATCAGTTGAATAACATCTGTGAAAAATCGTTGTTAATAACTGCAAAATGAAATTGTTCAACCGAAATCCATGCACGCATGTGTGTGAGTGTGTGTGTGTGTGTGTGTATATATATATATATATATATATATATATATATATATATATATATATAAGACAACGAAGCTATAAATTAAGTTTTGTAAACGATAAAGCTGTCTGAAATAAAAAAAATTATATTCTATTTAATTCAGTTAAATATATTAGCTAATATAAATAAGATTTTTTTTCGTTAATGGTGATTGACCACTACTACCTCAAATTAATCTGTTTTCTCTTGATAACTTTTGACTCGGTGAATATATCAGCATTGACAGGAATGAACTGTGACGGAAGCAGCTGACGAGATAATAGGGATTACGTGAGTAACTTCAAAGATTACGAAAGTAGCAAACGATATGCTACATGTGTTCTAAAAAGTAAACTTAAAGATAACCTGTGCCCTGTAAACATGTCAAATGTAAAACACCGGTTCTGTACCCGGGTTCGTTTGTAAAACCGCTAATACAATATATCTTTACTACATAATTGTTTAGCTATTCTTAATACGCAGAGATGATGATTTTGAACGTCTCTTTTAAGAGTAATTTTTTAACATTTCTTTAGAGCTGAATGGGTAGCGACTGATTATTTCTCCTGTAGGTAATGAAACAAGTAGATTCAAAGTGACGTGCTTTGCTAAATTCTTCTTTACATATTTGTTGTTATTTACTCTTATTTACTGCAAAACTTCACCCTTTTATAAAATTTAGTGAAAATAGGAAAAATAAACACATCACCACAATATACAACACATTTATTTTTAACTACTACTACGCCATACAGATAATTGGATTTTTTTTATTAAATTATGCATAGATTGTGCATGTAATCTTTCCGAGTTACATGACAAGCTATGAAGACTTTGGTTAGTAAAACGTATGTATTCATCGGAAAGTAACTTAAAAAACAAGAGTTTTTTTTTTTCAAATATTTTTCGGTAGATTTTGAGAAAGAAGATGGTTAGCTTCTAGGGGTAATTTCATGACAACAAAGCAAAATGCATTGCTTACTTTCATATACAGGATGAGTCGAGTGGAAAGATACGTGCTTTGAGGGGTGATAGTACTGGTGATTCTGAACAAAATGATTCTAATAAACATATGCCCTTTTCTCAACCGTTTCAGAGAAACCGAATGAAAACAACAAGGAACGGGTTATGTACAGGTGACGATAAATCACGATACTGTTATCGTATGTTTTGTTTAATTGTGTACATTTCCTCACAAAACAAGTTCAAACATTCCACCACCAAATTCAATGCATTTTGCTGCTCTGATAGACAGCTGCTGTGTTGTTGATCTGAGCTCATTAGTACATTGCTTTACTTGAGCACAAGCACGGTAAATACGAGCAAGAAGTTCCTCTCTTGTGTCCACCCTGTATAGCTTTTTAGCCAACCCCACACCGCGTGGAAATGTACACAATTAAACAAAATATACGATAGCAGTATCGTGATTTACCGTCACCTGCACATTTCCCGTTCCTTGTTGTTTTCATTCGGTTTCTCTGAAACGGTTAAGAAATGGGCATATGTTTATTAGAAACATTTTGTTCAGAATCACCCAGTACTATTGCCCTTCAAAGCATGTACCTTTCCTCCCGACTCATCCTGTACATTCATTTTTTTAAAGAATTATTACATATTACGTACTCTTTACAACGGCAAATCACATATTACATCGTTTCTATTTTACAAGGTCGTAAAATTTGAAGAGCGTGTGGGTGAAAACAATGCTACGCATACATTAAAATGAACTGTTACAAAAAAATTATAAGTTTTTATAAGAATAGTCGCAAGCTTTGAAAGTTTCAGCATATATTTGTTTGTGTCTTAACAGTTGTGAAGTCAAGAACTTACAGTATGGTGCACTAAATCTGTGTTGTGTCAAACCATAATAGCGATAGCTGTTGACTGTAGATACAGCGCAGTAGATGACGAGCAACAGACAGATCTTAGCAGCCAACATCTTGTCGGTGCTGGCAGCAGCGCAGTTAATCGTTATATACTATATATCCGTGCTTATCGTTATTACTCCGGTACATATTATTTTAAACTAGTTGGATTTTTTTTCTGAGTTTTATTTGGTAGCCTGATAAATAGGAGCTGTGTATTCTGATTTCTTTTTGTCTTGCAGTGAAAATACTCGTAAATCTCATATTAAACCTTCAGCAATAAAGTGACAATAGCTTCCCGCAGGAAAGGTCATCTCGGTTGCAAAACACCGTGCGTAGTGCAATTTTGCTTCACCTACAGAGAGGAATGCTTATTTGCGCTATACCAACGTATATTTATTTACCTTCGAAACGCAACATATATTTTTCAGTAGAACATGGTACTTGATACGGTCTCTCGGTGGAATTCCGTGACGCAGGGCTCGGCACCGTACAAGTTAATTAAAAAAAAATAATAATTTAACAACTAATTCGCCAGTCTTAACACAAAATTAGTTGTTTTAAGATGGGGACTGTTCAATTTGAACTAGGCAATTCCCCGCCAGTCGCAGAATGAGCGGTCGCTAATGTTACATTATTTGCGGTAACGACCAGTATTTTATTTCAGAGATGTGTTTCAAAAGTTTTCAATTTATCGTAAATCATCTAAACACTACAGCAATAAACGAATTATGCCATGACTAAATGGGTGAAATTCAAAATAATTCCAGGTAATGATTTGGTTTCAATCCAATTGCAAATTGAACAATAGCCTACAAGATATGTTCGATACTATAAAAAAAATTACTCTTATTTGTTTCTAAACCTGCGTGTGAACCAATATTAGGTATAAGTACTTGAAATTGATTCTCAGTACAAGATTGAACAAAACTATACATAATTATGCATATATACCAGGGTAATTTTTTTTCAACAACCGATCGGCTGTTATAAAAAAAATGGGAATGAATGAGGAAATTATTACAATGTCAAAAAAAACGTAAATCTGTATTCTATTTTCCCACATAATCACCGTGCAGATTGAGGCATTTGTCGTACCAATGCACCAGCTTGCCGATATCCTCTGCAAAGAATGATGCCTCCTGCCTACTCAGCCACGTTTTAACAGTGTCCTGTAGTTCATCATGGGTGTTGAAGCGTCGTCCTTCAAGCCACTTTTTCAACGTGGGGTAAAGGTGGAAGTCACTCGGTGATAAAATTTTGCTATTGTGTCAGTTTAGCAATTTACTCTTATTTCTTATTTTAATTTCAATTCATTTTATTCAATAAGTTAAATCAATGGATATGTTTTAATGGCTTTGAATTCGAAAACAATCAACCATATTTTGTATTATAATCGGTAATGAATGGCAAATAACATTATTAGTTTAAAATAGTGATAGTCTGTATATCTTAATGCATAATGTAATTGCAATATTAATGAATGCTATTTGCCGCATTATGCTGTATCATTCAGTGTATCAGACTTGGACTTGTTTTTAAAATTTTCGTTTTAATTTACCCATAGTTCATGGTTTCCATTATTTTACTTGTTCTCTCGTGGAGGAGACCTGGCATTAGCACAGGTCCGTCATCGTTTCGTCAGTCACATGACAAACGGGTCGCTCAAAAATTTCATCCATCTGTCTGTCAATAACGTGGCAAACTCTTAGCTTTTGCAGAAGGCACGGTGGAAAAGCAATATTTTACGTCAACGTTTCTGTTACTGTTCATTCCATAAACACAGTATATTCTCAGTTGATAAAAATACTGTGTGAGCTGTGTTTCAGTGTACTGTTTTCCTCGTCATTTACTTGTTTACTTATCTGCTGTCTACATTAACATTAAAATATTATTTTAATAAATTCTGAAATTAAAAATATACAATGTTTAAGGGCGCTTAGCACAGAAAAAAATCGTAGTTTTTCAACTATACCAAACACCCTAACTCTTAATTTAACATTACACTAATAATAATTTCCCACGAATAAAATATTTTCGGGTGCCATATGTGTTTCACAAACACATGCTAATATATCGGTTTAACTACTTTCGCTTCTTACCTAAAGTAAAATATATTTAAATGATACAAATTGAATTATTTAGAGTTAAATGTAATATATTAATCTGGAGCATTTGTTATTTCACGTAAATACTGTTTTAAATACATGTATTCAGAAATAAGCAAAACATTTTGTTAATTCAAGATTTTGTTTTTTCTTTCAAATAAATTTTACGCGGAATCAAGTGTGTGTCATTCTGCGGCTTAATACATTTTCTGTCACTCTACGTTGTTTCATTCGTATCGTTCGAATAATTTTTAATTTAGGTAAGTAGCGAAAATAGTCAAATAGTAAATTTTATAAGCGCTTGTACGAGAACTATGGAGCCATAACATAATTTATTTTAGAAAATTACTGCTGACGTAAAGTGTAACTATAAAATTACAAATTTTTGGCCGCAGAACAGTCTTACTAGAGACTATGGATGAAAACAGAATCTTCTACATGAGGAATGATCTTTCAAAACGTGGTATAAAAAAAACAATAAGTTGAACATAGTTTCTTTGTAAGGTTAATGAATGCACACGATTATGTATTTTACTAACTTCTTAAATGTCCTATAAAAATCAGGAGGCAACGTTGAGTTTTCATTAAAATCTGTCATTTCCTCCCTGTTGTAATTTTGAATTCATAACAATAACACAACAGCTGCTAAGTCTTAAGATACAAAATTCCGCCACTGAAAAGTTCACTACTTTAAAAGCCAGACATGCCTGAGGTATTCACTCAGAACTGAGTTAAGTAACGTACGTAATTATATCTTCGTATGCCAAATTCATAACAATAATTTGACTGCAATAATAAACATGACGTATTTAATTTATAATTTTTTTCTGCTTCGTGTAAAATTTAGTAAGGTGGACATGTCTGATTTTTAAAGTGTGTTCCTTATAGGTGATTTCTCCCGTATTTTATGTTTAGCTAAATTTTCATTAGATTAAATGGCTGTGCATTATTTGCTTGTGGTTTGTTTTGCTTCGGTTTTGTTTTCGTGTGTTTATTTTAGTACATGTTGTCTATAATGCGGTAATTTATATAAGTATGCTCGGCTATTCAAGAAACATTTATTTTCTCGTAGAAACTTAATTTGAAGCACACAATTCGAATTCGTCAGTTGGTGGTGTTGAGTCTTCCACGGAATGATGAAGTGTTATAGCTGAGCCAGAAGATGGGTGTTCGGCTGATGACGGACGGGCAGCAAGCGGACTCGGCGGGGTACCGTAAAGTCGCCGACTCCCGGCATATTTCCACACATTACACCACCAACTCCATCCCTTCCACATGTTGGGTTGTCTTTCTCATAGCCGGCCCAGTGGACTGAGCCTGGAGAAATCTGTTGTCACGTAAAAGCTTTGCTATGTTGCTCGGAGAGCGAGGCGTGCTCAACCTTCACCGCTTCTAGCTGACGTGACAAAATACGGTAAAATGGAAGCAACAGTTTTGAAAATGACGAGTTTCGGGCAGGACTGTACTATATACTTTAAACAAGACAGTATGCCTTACGTGAAACTTATAAATCCTAGAAAACGATGAATCTGAACTGTGTAAAAGTTCTCAGACGTATCACAATATTCCCAAACTTCAGTGTTTAGCATGCAGTGGAGTGAGTTCTACTTAGATTTATTTTTATTGTTGTAAAGAAAATATTGTCAAATATGATAAAATGTCACCGAATATAAATCAATTCATGAATATATTTTGGTCAGCACTTAACATCTAGGTCTTTAGCGCTGGTGAAAGGTAGCGTGATGTGAGTATAGTGCAGCGCCGAAAGTAGAGACGGAGGAAGTGAGGGATCCCCGAGAAAACCCGCCGGCAAGCATAATCGTCCGGCACGATTCACACACTCGAAAATCCTGAAATCGTACCCGGACCGCATTGGTCGGAGGCTAATAGTCTGACAACTCGACCGCCACGGCACTGTAGTACCAACATGATTAGACATGTTTGGACACCAGTGCATTACAGTCAGCAGCTCGCCAGGAATTAGATCGCATCTGTCCATGGTGGTAGATGGAAGGGATGGACGTATATCCTGGCCACCAAGGTCACCAGATCTCTATCCCTTAGACCACTCCTTGTGGGGATTCTTTAAGGAACTAGTGCGCCATGAAACTGCGGAAAACGTTGAGGAATGCATTGCCAGATTGCGTGTTGCTGTACCACGTGTGATCAACGAACACTTATGTGCAATGTCGGCTGCGGTTGTGCATCATATGCGTGCCTGTGTTGGGATCGATAGATAAAAGTTTGAACATTTAAAGGATGTATTCACTCTCGAGTTATTTGCTGGTACGTACACCTGGTAGCTCCTGTGCTCCCAGCAAATTAAGTGTGCGTGGTAGATGAATAAACGCTGAAAGCATTAATTGATTTCTACGGTTTTTTCGAAGCTAATATGGATAAAATACTGAATGACATACCTAGATAATGATATTTGTCAACTTTATGAGTAAATATTTATCCAAAATTACTAATTAGTTATGCATGATCTCTTGCGCCGCAGTTAAATGCACGAGGTTCCGGCGTCAGAGATTGAACTTCAGAAGTTCGTATAACACTTGAAACAATTTTGTTTAAAACGTTCGCAAAATCTATTTTCTAGGATTGCTATTGGCTTCAAGAAACCTACAATTATAGGTTAATGCCTTTAGCGTTGAATTATGTACCACGCCTTCTTAAAGTTTAGGATAAATGAATGTTCAGAGACTTAATAGATGCAGTGCAGTGTAGGACTGGTGCATAGCGAACATTTGAACTGTGCTAGGAGAAGGTTATAACCTCTGTGTATTAGCGCGAGGAAACTGGGCATAGATACTGCAGAGAGAGGCAGTAAAAATACGCTGTTTTATGAACTTCGGAGGAATCCGGACGTGTCGAGGGAAGATCTGTCCTGGACCGAGGGGCAGTGGTCCTGTTCCTCCGACTTTGCTGCAGAAGGAAGGATGGGCGTATACCAGCTTGTCCAGGAGGATTTCAGTACGAAGTACATGCCTGGATCAGAGGTTTCGAGAAAGAAGATTTCCTCCGGTAGGACTTCAAGTTTCTAGTACATAGATAGCTCATCGTATGTTGATTCCCGGGCGAACGCATTAGTAAAGCTACAAAACGTTGAAGCCATCTGTTTGTGCCACACAGTTAGCATGTCAGATTTTATGTACGATAACTAATTGCTGTTTTATACAATTGAATTCTTAGTAATATTCAAGCATTTATCCTAACTACTACTATGCACCAATTATTTTATTAAGAGCATTCATGAATACTTCAAGGTTCATTTTTTGTCTTCCTTTTGTGCTCCAATTTTTATGACAAAATTGTTTCGAATCAATAATGTTCAGTACATGTTGGTACGGAACAGCGTGTATGTTTGGATTAATTTAAGTGTTAGAGTATAGTGTTGGATCGATCAGTAAAATTGTATCTTTATTGTCGCTAATATATTTTCTAATACTCTCAATTACTGTACGCTACCAGCATTCTTCTTGTCCGCCAGACATTCACTAAATCCTCGTTGATATATGCTAAAATCTGAAATTATAAATACATCATACAGCTCCTAAAATTTTTTTAGCTCTCACAGTTTTTCTATAGCAGCATGCCAAAGTCAGAATTCGCAAGTTATGGGAACATAATAATAACATAAACCAAATATCTTACTCGAATAAAATAATTTACCCTAAAATGAGATATTATGGGCAACATGCTGAATTATTTAAACACACACAACAGTCCTTTTGTTTTTTTTTAATATTAATAAATAAAGTAAATTGTCGTCATTTACATATTTTTTTAAGTACAAAGGAATCTTGTTGCGTTCGTTAAATATTTTGAATTATTGCCCATAAAATCTCATTTCAGTGTAAATTATTTCATTCGAGTGAGACACTTGGTTTTTGTTATTACCATGCTTCCGTAATTTGCAAATTTTGATTTTGCAATGTCACTATGGGAAGACTACGAGAGTTAAAAAGTATTTATAAGCGGTAAATGTAATCTGAAGTAACGTCTGTAGAGCTATCACTATGACGTGCAAATATAAAATTATGATTTTTTCCCACGTGAACACACTTAGGAGGCCGTTACAATGTTTCTGGCGTATGTATGCAGATCGCATTAAACAATTATAATTTAAGGCTAATTTTACTATCGCTATAGCAATAAGAGTATTTCACGTATTCACATATCTTCGTGCTTTGTCAAAGACACAGTCGTTCTTAATTTCTCTGCGTTCGCCTAAGTCGAATGTAAAGAATGGTTCACTGAAAATGTTATAGAACTTTTTTGTATCACGTTGATAATTTAACCGTTAGTTATACTTGATTTTGGAATAAAATTATAGGGGTCCCTCCACGGGAAATTCAACTTTTAAGAATAACAACCATTTTTTTATATTTGTACTGAAAATATTAGACTTGGTGCTGTATAGTAAATTAAAATTAAACAAAAAGAGTTATACATTAAAATTTTAATAATTTAGGTACAATTTTTGTGTGTGTTGTCAAAGTGTATGTTTATAACATGTGTATGCTACCATGCAGCACCAGTAGTAAAATGAACATTTTTGAAACCGTGCTTAGTGTCTATTTTCAGTTACTCTTTATCTTGACGTCGCACGTCAGTAAGTTTATTAGGTATTAATATTTGTTTATAACAATTTTTTAAGTAAATATTTGTTGCTTTCTAATATACGGTTAAAGAAATAGTTGGTATTTCTAGCTGCAGTGTAATGCACTGTACAAGCAGATTAAAAAAAATTGCAGCAATAATTTTTGCTAACGCGTGTAGCAAGTTTAATAATTGTGCTGCAAGTATAAACTAAAAACAAGTTGTTTTTAGTTCGAGGTTGTTCTGATTGAACTGATAAATGATCGGTAACCACACAAGCAGCGATCAATAGTAACAGCTTGTTGTTTTATTTGGTATATTTCAAAAATGTTCATTTTATCGCGAACCAGTTATGCACTACAATAATACATTAACGATGGTATGACTATCGACGAAATTCAATAAAAATTGAAAGCAAACATTTGGTTTCAGAGTAACCTTACTATGATTGAGTCAGTGAAACGAGAATAGTCTCTTCATGAAGGCTCGCTGCCCAGTGACCACGAAGCAGAACTGCAGGTGTGCACGTAAGCCTATGAAACAAATTAGGGCAAATCTCTTATCGCGAAAATCAGCAGCCACTAGCAGTGTAGTAACAGTCCAATATACGTGTTTTGTTTAAAAGCTGAAGAATTACAGGAGTTGTATTTTGTGCATTGGTTAAAAATCCCATTTCAGTTAATAAGATTTTCGCAAGAAATCGAAATTTAAAAAAATAACATAAACACATCAGTGAAATAAGACAAGAGTATAGTTTTACCAAACTATACCTACGAGTTGTACACGGAATATCTTACACCAATTAAAAAATAATTTGACTAAGACAACCTTAACGTAAAGAAACTTATGTCAGTGACATAAGTCAGCAATAAATTTGCTCTCAGGAAAAATATTTAAATTAAGAATTATGTACAACCTACTTAACGTGGTAGTTCCTATTATTATCTGGAATATGAGAAGAGGTTTAAAACTCGTTACCAAGCCTATGGTGGTCACCATAACTGGCAATTTTACACTAGTAAATAGCAGAAAGGATACTATACACACTCTCAGAGATCTCCACAAGCATTAATGCGAAATTATTACTGAATACGAGGAGATCTCTTAGTCAAAACGAAAGATTAATCCTTCGACGACTTGGTGCTTGTACATTTTTTCAGTTTACACAAATGAGATCTACACGGCAATTTATAGGTTTTTTAAAGTTGCTATTAGACGTAGAAATGTGTGCACACAGAAATTAAAATTTCAAAAAAAATTCATAAAAACGAAACGCTACAACATATTTGTGTTAAACCATTTCTTATGAATACAATACCTGTGGAAGTTTTTTGACGTATGTTCGCAACTCTTTCGTTGCAGGCTGCCGCAGCCGGCCAGTGCAAGTGTATAAATGGCACCTACACCACAACAGAAGAGCTGCTGTGTCCTGAAGTTAGCAAAAACAGAGTCAGCAACCACTGTACAACGAGCATTTCGCACGCACTTGCACTGGGAGCCAATCACCAGAGTATCCATATCAACTTAGTTCAACACTTTGAAGAGAACGGCTGCAATTGCAAAGGCGGAAGTCCTGGACGCCCTTCTGTGCCAGTGCATGATGTTCGCGTTCGAACACCATTCTAGCGAAGCCCACAAATATCAACACGTCGAGCAAGTCGTGATCTGCACGTTTCACAAACAACAATTTCCAAACTCTTGCGTAAACGCTTGCATACTAAGCCATACAGGCTGCAAATTATCAAGGCTCTAACTCTCAGAGATTATGCAGGACGATCGGATTTTTGCACCGAGATGTAGGCAAGAAAGGACAGTGACGAAAACCTGTCGAAGAAGTTAATATTTAGCGATGAAGCAACATTTCATACTAATGGTAAAACTTATCGTTACAATGTTCGGGTTTGGGGAACACAACACCAGTAGTGTAGTAATGACAATTCTATTGCAGGACCTGGGAGCGGGAGGGGGAAGCTTTTCAGTATTTGTCTCGTAATTATTTGTGTATGGTCTTCCCACCATATTGGTTACTGTCCGTTGTCTTGATTCCTAACTAATCTTTTTTTTTTTACATAGTTAACCTCTAGGTCGGGCTGCCCGTAGTTACTGATTGTATCCTAGGTAGCGTTTATACATTGTGACTTTGGTACTGAGTCTTTCCACCAGGTGAAATAGTAGTTATACTAATCGTCTTAGTTCCAGCGTCATTGCTAGATAGCGTTGTTGTTGTTTGTACTAATGGTTTAGTCCATTTCCACTTCCAAGTCTCACCATTATGGGCGGTACCCCACGTAACCTAACCTAATCCAACCTAACCCATGTATGGAGTATATGGTTTTGTGTGCAATACCTGTAGATTTATGTGCGGAGCCTGCAGTGCTTTGTGAGGTTCCTGCAGTTCTATGTGTTGTGTATGCTGTTTTATGTGAGGTACCTGCAGTTCCGTGTGAGGTGCCTACAGTTTTATGGAGGTACCAGCTGTTTTTTGTGCGGTAACTGCAGTTTTATGTACGGTACCTGCAGACTTAATTGCGGTACCTCTAGTTTTATGTGCGGTACCTCTAGTTTTATGTGCGGTACCTGCAGTTTTATATGTGGTATCTGCAGATTTATTTGCGCTACCTGAAGTTTTAAGTGCGGTTCCTGCAGTTTTATGTGCGGAGCATGTATAGTCATGTGTGATGCCTTTATAAAAAATAATGGTATTTGCTGCTTAGGTTGTGGTTGATGTTCTGGTTTTAACCTCCTACCATGTTACATGCCTAACATTTTCTACATTATTTCTTTAACCTAACACCGCTTTTCCCTTGTTTGTGTGACTTGTATTACTTTTTAAATTTGTGTACTACTTTTTAAGTATTTTTTATAACTCCCTCCACACCTCTTCACTCTTTCTCCACCCTCCTCTACCAAGTCACATGTCTAACATTGTCTCCATTCTTCCTTTAACCTAACACTTGTTTTCCCTTGTATGTATGACTTGTATTACTATTTTTTAAAACTTGTGTACTGATCCTCTCTCTCTCTCTCTCTCCAGCCTGCTCCTCTCTGCCTCCACCCTGCTCCCTTATCCCTCCATACCTCTTCCTTCTCGCACCCTCTCACTCCACCCTCCTCTCTCTCGCCACCCTTCTCTTTCACGCGCTAACTCCACCTTTTATGTCACTTATTATAGTACTGAAATTTTTTGTATTCATTAATTTAGCTTTGGGAAACTTATTTACAAAAATTTACTACCCAATATATTTGTTTAAGAATTTAATTGCGAACATTTATTATTTTATAGAAATTTTTATTCAATAATATTCTCGAACTGTTGTGAGACATCAGGTATATTGTATATCGGTAACCATCCTCAGCGATGCGGTAATGTTGCTTAAATAGTTTCCCGATGTAGTCATAGGGAGTATCGTGATTTATTTGCTAGCCTTCTCGTCGCATTGTTAATTCTTGTAGCTGCTAGTAGTGTACCACGCCTCTCTTCATTGCAGTCTTCCGGCGGTATGGGTGTTGCGTTAGGTTCTATACCTTGTCTAATAATAACGTTTCAGCTTATCGTACAGTCTTTTTCGGTGTAGTCAGGATGCAAGACACTGTCGGGAGAGATGTTTCATCACATTACTAACGCTCGGTACATTTTTGCTAAGGAATAGTATGCTACAGTGATATACTTTAAATAGTATCTGTATAATAAACACGTGTTACCTTTAGTCAGAGTATACATGTGGTAGGGTGTTGACTCAGTCTTCGCACACACATCGCTTGTCGTCTAGCCAAACAAGCGCAAGTTTGTTGCTACACTCGGAATATCGTTGCTTCTTCCATGATCGTATACTATGTACAGTAACTCGCATTGCTGTATCTCAGATCAGAGCACTGACGTAGTCATGGAAGGTAATTTTCTTTTTGATCACACATTTCTGGATTCCTTTAGCCATTTTACATACATTCTCACAGCACCTGTAGGCATTCACCTTTGCACGCAGTCCTACAAACTCAGTCATAGGCACACCATTACATTAGTCTTTAAATTTGCCTATAAAATTTTTGCTTTGAGGCGAGTAGCATGGATGGTCGATAGGATAGGCTGATGTATCGAATTCATCATGGAAGTCAGGATCGGTGAACATGTCTTGATAAAAGTCACCTGTTCGTATTTCGCAGATGAAACTGTCGGTGTCCATGTAGGCCAACTGCAAGTCATCACCGTAGACAGGTCAAGTACAGCAAGGCCGGCATAGATGGGCTTATCGAACAAGATTGCTTCGTGCTCAAGTTTCACAAGCGACAGGTTTTCTGAGTAAATAATTCTGTCTTTGAAGGCAGGCTTAGCAACTAGTTTATTGAGTCGCTTTTCACTACACACGAGACTCATTCTTTGTCTGTTGCGCTTGTTTTCCATGAGCTTTCCATAGACCGCGTTGTTAGCCAGCTAGTAAAAGTCCTTCTCAAACTCATTTGCTGCTGCTGCACGTCTAGCTGTATTCAGCTGGATGTATGGCTCTAGCCAGGCACTTTGCTCAAACTCCAACACACTGTGCATTTTGGTTACATTAAGGCCATGGCTAACAGCTTGTTTGAGCGTAATATATTGAGCGATATAATTATTCTTATCTACCAATGTAGTCATCAGTTTCTTCTGTGATGATCCCGGAGGACATTCGTTTATCGGCAGAAATGGTAGATCTTTGTGTTCCTTGTGTAGTTCAGGAGGATACATTACATCACATTCAATGATGTATCCCACAGGGGAGGCGTCCAGCACATTCATGTCTAGGTCTGTACCGGAACACTTGAAATTTCTTATAGGTAGCAGCAGATTCATAGCCCAACCATACAAGGTATTAGCATCCAGGTACTGTAGATAAGTTGCTGGCTGCGTAGGATTGTATTTCTCACCATCATACTAGTTGTTAGCGACTGCATGATGCATCACACATTGGGCCACACCATCTCGAATGCCTCTCTCGAGGAACATGTACATGTCATAATCTGTCAGAAGTTCGAGCTCCACTGCTGTAATCTTCAGAATTGCATCGAATGCATATCCGGGTAAACTGACATAATGCACACAGCCCAGTCCGTTGGTTTCTAGACAGAGGCTGCGAAAGTTTTCAAATACATCTACGAGTAGGAGAACGTCTGTTTTCAAGTAGATGTCTGAGTAATTCTTCAGAGGTTTGCAAGCGAATTTCTCCCACACAGCCTGTGCCTCTTCGTAGTCTGAATCATTAATGTGCGTATCAGTCAGTCGATTGTAGAACTTCTCCTTTGGTGGCAGCTGTGTATCTTTTAATCTTCCGATACTGTCGACATGGTCATAGGGAAACACTCCCTTCCTTTATACTAGTTCAAGCTCGTCTGTATTAATGAATTTCATAGTGTTGCAACATTTTGTTGCAGGCAAATTTCTAGCTAATGCCGCCAGGTTGCTAGCCATAAAACGAAAACTGTTGATAAATCGTATGTTGAACTAGTCACCGACTAATTTTCTAAATTTAATCATTTGTTCTTCGTTGTGTGGGATGATGGTAATATCCTTGCTGTTGTATGCCAGTTCTCTGAAGATAAAGTTTTCATCATGTGCTAGGTTGTGAAAAAATACAGGAAGCTTCTTCTGACGTCTTCTGAGCGGATTACATTGGTTACAGGCTGCACCAATGTACATTCCACTAAAGTTGCAGTGATCGCGCACCTTCACGTTTCTTTTACTGAAGTTCCCATCACAGTGGCAACATCTGTTGGCCTGGAAATATGCAGTATTTTGTACTGGTGTTAGTGGGAGCATCTTTAATGAAGTGTCGTAGATCATCTTCACCTTCCTACCTATCTCAAAAACTTTTCCTACGAAACTCTTAGATGCATCTGTTCCTGTGTAAATTATAGGTTCTTGAGGCAGTTGCGTCGTCAATGCGGCTGGTATGACGTCATTGTCAATTTGCACAAAAATACAGAAGCTAAATGCTTCACGCTTCTGGTATGCCATTGAAAATGCCTTCTCAGGGTCTGGTTGACAAGACTGGATTAGTATCAATGCAGCTTCAAAATCAGAGTACACGACAGTCGGCAGTTTATTCTGGTGTTGAATGTTCTTGAAACATCACAGCAAGTACCTTCAACCCCTATGAAAATGTCAAGGGAGACTTTAATCTTAATGCAACTGTTTAGGACTTAGCATTTCCGTTCAAAACACAATTGAGGATAATGAGTAACTATATAGGGCCTATAATATAGACAATTCTTCGTACATGCGCATCATTTTTACGTGAGAAGTTACTTCCCAGAGTTTGTCGTTGTTAGTTAATGAGAAATTAAGATTGCACACAATAAAATAGAAGACGTGTTTCAACGATTCAGTACCGGACTTTTACGTTAAAAAAACACATGAAGTTATTGCCGCAGAGATAGTATTGCGGGCTCATTAACATATGGTACATACATGTTGTTTACAGTGAAGGTCCATCATCTGATGTGTGCCGAGAGCTCGCTTGGCTCCGTACTGGGCTGAATTTCCAATTGTGAATTGAGTGAAATCGATAGGTTCTGGGCAGTTTCAACAACAGGACCATTTTTGTTACATGTGCCATATTACTCACTACCTTCAAATGTTTTAAATTTATTGACGCTAGACAAGTTGTGCGCCATTAGATTACAGCCACCCTTGTTATTTTCTAATGGTGAATAACATGATTCAGTAGGATAAAGCAATGTGCAGAGTTTTGTTGTTTCTCGTTATTTAATTTCTGGTATTTTTGGGAAAAATTATTTTTTATTCTATTGTCATAAGCTTATTTCTTCCTTAATAGTAAGTTTAGACAGAAGGTTTTCTGTGTATTTTCTATAAATTTTTTCACAAGGAATCGCCTGCGGTGTTTGTCGATCGAATTGAGATACTCTATAAACAGTGAATCAGCTCCTCTGATATATTTATGTATTTTTAGATCGCCATTACCGTAAATAATTTTTCCGCTCATTAAATTACTTTTTTTATTTTTTACATAGGGCACATGTCGAAGTTGCCTCTCCAATTACTGAAATTATATTTTCATATAAGTAATTTTTATTTTAAACTCATATTTGTGACATATTTATTTGCAGTTTTCTTGTATGGCCATCTTGTTTCGTAAACAAATTTCAAGCTGCTGTCTGACATTGCTGCTATTGTTTTAAGTGTTTGTGTTCCCTACTGTTTCATTTGCACGAGTGTAATTTCTATTGATAGTGTGACCAACGATGCACTCAAAAATTTAAAATGCTGTAAATACTACACACATATTTAAAAATTGAATTATTTTATATAGTGATACGTAATGCCTTCACTGATATTATTTCATATGCAATTATAGAACAATTTGCAAGCAGTTATATTTATAATTATGCCAAATCTGAATAAAACATTTATTTAAAATCCACAAAATATATTTCTCCCCTAGATCTTGTGCCAGTAAAATTGTTACTCGGTGGTAACTCTCAGCAGCATTGACAATGAAGTCGTTGCTACAAGAATATTCATTCTTAAACATAGGGTAGAATAAATGTATTAAAGTGCTTACATTGGAATTAAATGACTTTTTTTTTAAGAAAATAATGGCGCAAAATTGAATTCGGGAGGACCCGGGTTCGATACCCGGCTCTGGACATCCTGATTTCAGTTTTCCATGGTTTCCCGAAATCGGTGGAGGCTAATGTTCTGGAATGATTTCTTTACAGAAAACACTGCCGATTCCTCTCTCAGTTCCTGCCATTGTACAACTTTGTGTCTCATTGTCTCTAACGACCTCGCTGTAGACAAGACGTGAAAAACCCATTTACTTTACCTTCTAAATGAATGAAATAAATATTGCAGAAGAATATTCTGTAAAGTTAACATTTCGAAACTAAACTTACGACTAGCTTGATGACAGTCTGACATACGGAATTAATGTTTCTAGTGAAAATATACAAAAATCATAACTACAAGTAAATATAAGTCAATAGATAACATAGGACAGCACTTCTAAGGTACTAAGAGCCAATGGGGTTAATATCAATGACTATGGAATAGAAACGAAAACTGTAGGCACGTAGCCTTAAAATAAGAGGGATCATCGGGATAAATTACCTTTCCCTATTTAAATAAAAAATATGTATTTAAACCGTTATATCCGTATAATTTTAACTACTGCTAATAATAGGAAACTAGATATTATTTATATCTAGTCTCTTAGTAGCAATTTAAAAATCAACCATAACAGTGCCTGCTACTAGATATTACAAACAATTGTCCTCCTACACGCGATACAAAATACAGACCATAGAAGAGGGAGTAGTTATAGAAGGTACTGTTAATGTTAACATCTGTGACCATTACTGGAGCGACACTAGCGCGCTGTGGTTCTTCCCCCAACTAATTTCTGAGACGCGGGCTTTTCAAATTAACCATATTATGGAGGTTGTAACCTACTTATTTTAATGTGCTAAATTGTTATATTTTTAAACGTTTGCTAGTTGAGTTAAATAAGTTTTATTGCAATTAATAATTCGTTACAATAGACCTGTTTTATTTTTCATCAAACCCTGTTAACTCATAATTGCAAATTCCCCTAACATTTTGGACAGGTTGACTGCAACAAAAGGCAGAAATATTAATCCTGAACTGTCCTACATAATTGATAGGTGACTTTAGTAGTATGATTATGCCGGTTCTGGGACAGGAGCCGGAGTGTGGCACAGTGTGGCACCACCCGCCATGTTGTGACGTCACGGCCCCGACCGCCATGTTGGATGACAGTGACCTTGACCTTGACCTTTAACCTTGACCTTGAGTGTCAAATTACCAAAATTTTCAAAAATTTCGAAAATTTCAAAAATTCAAAATTTTCCAAAAAATTTCAAAAATTTCAAAAAATTTCGAAAAAAATATTACCTCCATTTTGTTTCCGGTCACCATATTGTTTCCGGCCGCCATCTTGGTGTTTCTTACAAAAAATTTTTCGATTTCGCATTCCATAATAACCCCGCACATATTTAATAAATATAATTTTTAATAAAATTCTTTTTAGTTAAAACTTTTTTAATAAAAAACTATTTAATAAAAAACTTTTTATATAAAAATTATTTAATTAAATCAACTACCGGCACGTCTTACCCGGACGAGCTCCATCGACACACTGACGCCCCCCACCACTTTTTACATGTATATATTAACTTATCCCCCCTCCCCTCCCCTATCC
>PNEQ01129056.1:0-43281 GCA_003012365.1 Medauroidea extradentata
CACCGAATCCTGCCTTCCTCGCCAGGGTTGTGGTCTGAATAGCTACCGAAGCCTGCCTTCCTCTCCATAGTTGTGGTCTGAATAGCCACCGAAGGCTGCATTACTCTCCAGAGTTGTGGTCTGAATAGCTACCGAAGCCTGACTCCCTCTCTAGAGTTGTGGTCTGAATAGCCATCGAAGCCTGCCTTCCTCTCCACAGTTTTTGGTCGGAATAGCCACCGAAGCCTGCCTTCCTCTCCAGAGTTATGGTGTGAATAGCCACCGAAGCCGGCCTTACTCTCCACGGTTGTGTTGTGAATAGCCACCAAAGCCTGCCTTCCTCTCCAGGATTGTGGTCTGAATAGCCACAGAATCCGGCCTTCCTCGCCAGGGTTGTGGTCTGAATAGCCACCGAATCCTGCAATCCTCGCCAGGGTTGTGGTCTGAATAGCCACCGAATCCTGCCTACCTCCCCAGGGTTGTGGTCTGGATAGCCACAGAATCCGGCCTTCCTCTCCAGGTTTGTGGTCTGAATAGCCACCGAATCCTGCCTTCCTCGCCAGGGTTGTGGTCCGAAAAGCCACAGAATCCGGCCTTCCTCGCGAGGGTTGTGGTCTGAAAAGCCACAGAATCCGGCCTTCCTCGCCAGGGTTGGGGTCTGAATAACCATCAGCGCCTACCAGCCTCTCCAGGGTGTGGTCTGAATAGCCACAGAAACCTGCTTTCCCCTCCAGGGTTGTGGTCTGAATAGCCACAGAAACCTGTTTTCCCCTCCAGGGTTGTGGTCTGAATAGCCACCAAACTCCGCTAGTCTCTCCTAAACCTGGAGTGTTGGTCTATATAGCTATAGAAGCACACGTTCCTACCTCACCTTACTTCTTTTCTAGAGCACGGGAGGCTGAGGTGCCCCCAAGGACTGCAAATGTAATATCTGAACTCACCCGATAGTAGTAATTTCAGCTGCTGCGTGGCACACTGTTATAAAAATGGTAACTGGAATCAGGAAAGACGTGGCTCTCTGAATTAGCGTGCTAGTAACCACGCGTATATAATCCAGTTTTTTTGTATCTGTAAGTTAAGCAGTATTGTTAATCATCGCTGTGTAACCTTGTGAATGAGTGTGTGTATATTTTGTGAACCAGTGACATGTATACTGTATAATTTGTGGAGCAATAGATCTAGTGAAACTTATTTACGAGTGCCTGATTGAGCATGTGTGACGAGACCTTCCTTGAGGTGCACATTTCTCCGGGAGAGGTATTTCTCTCGATGAGCGCAGATAAAAGGCTGTTCAAGAGCACCGATAATCTAGCACAAGTGTATCTCTTGAGCAGGGAGTTATTCCCCCGCCACTGAAAGGGTCAGAAAAAGTTCCAACCTTAGCTTCTTTTTGTCAGTCATATGGAGGTTACCATCATACCAGGGCAATTAAGCACCCTCGCTCACAATTCAGATTTAGCCAGGTAATTAAGAGACATTCGGCAACCTGTACCACCGCTCATAAGTCCACTGAAATCTCCTGAAAGGACTGTGTGGGTAAACCAGAGGGTAGATCAGTTAATTACAAATGCGAGGTCAGTACCCTAGTCTCCGGTCTCAATTGCCTCAGAGAAGAAGAAACTTCTCCAGCAGCTATTACCACAGAGGACCCCAACTCTTGCTCTACTTAGCCGAAGTATCAACCCCTGTAGTTAAAGTTGCTACACCCTCAGTCAGGCCATCAATTGTGTAGCAAGGGAGGAGTGATAGCAAAAAGTACAATGTATGGCTTACTCTTTGCGGTGGAAAATATATGGTTAGCTATTGAAAAATTAATTAAATCATAAATTCTGTGTCAACTTAACACTGCCAAGTAAAATCAAAATGTTGGTTACTCATTACCACCCATCACTAAGTGTTATCAACAACCAATACTATTAGCAGTAAGATGTGGTGTGATTCACCTAGCCATTGTCTCTCTGTTCTAGTACTGTGTTTCACGGGCAATGTAATATTCATGTCTCATTTGTCTTGCTTTTCAGGTTAATGTAAAATTGCTTAACATACCTACCAGAAAAACATACGTGTCCACTCTAAATGTACTACAATGCATACAAATTTTTTTTGTGGAACTAATGTACTTTTTCATTTATAATATATATGGATTATATAAATGTAAGAAATAAAAAAATTTATGTTTAAATTTCTATAGTTGGGTGGTATGAATTACTGTTATTAATGAATTTGTGTCCTTATGATAGATATGCATGAGAAGTAAAGAGTTATGCTACTTTCACTCTCTTCAACATCAAATAAATCCATAAAGATTAGATATTTGTAAAATTCAAGATAAACAGAAATACAAGTACTTAAAACAAAATTGTCAAATATTAACTGGGCAAAGATTATAAACTGCATTTCAGAATCGTATTTCATGATCCCCAAAGAAAGTAATTTTTTCTACTGTTCTTCGTCATTGCGACTTTGGTTTAAATTTTATTTTACTTCATTGATTTGGTGATAAAGAAAATTGAGTTCTAGTAGTTTAGTAGAATTTCACAGGCTAGTTCTTAGCACGTAATCAGTCAGAGGAGTAGCAGGAGGAATGGGCACCATTTTGTTACATGTGCTCTTTGTGCGTGACAGTTGTTGGAACGAGCTCAGGAGGAGAATCGGCGTCTTCTCTCTCTATTGGACGACAGGGACCACAAGATAGCAGCCTTGGAATCCCGGGTATCACAGCTGCAGAGGGAACTGGCTCAAGAAAAAGAGAGGCTAAGAGAAGAAAATGCAGCTCTCATACGTGCTATGACGGCACTTGCAGCTGCCAAATAACTTTGTATATTCCTTTAATGCAATGTTGCTGCTATTGCTGTTGTAGATGTTGTGAAGTATAAGGGATATTGTACTAGGTGGTATAGCCAGACAATATCTAGTTTCTGATTATGTACACAGTGTTACTGTCGTTAGTAATTGCCACAGTTCTCCCAGCACTGACATCTTTTTTTTATTAGTTTTGTCACTATCTTTCATATTGGCAGTGGTAACAAAATGTTTTTTTTTTCTGGTCATGCAATAGTTTTTGTGTTATACATAAGGTTTAGTGATTTCATTCAAAGAATTAAGTTAAAAATGTAACCAGTAAAAATAGTTTTATTTATTAGATACAGTTTTATGTTCCTAGGTGCATTTAGTAAATATTCCAATATATCAACTACAGTGCCATAGCAAATAAACCAACCATTTACTGTAATTATTTATTCATTGAAATTTGTTAGTACTCAAAATTTATAACAATGTTGTCACATCAAATTGTTTTGTACATGTTTCTGAGCAAACAAAATCAGTACTTTGATATCAGATTTAATGAAAATTGTTAAATAATGATGTTGTTTACACATTCCTAATATGTATTTTTAAAAACAAGACAGTAATTAGGTATCTGATGGTTTTATTGATATTCAGTTGCGAATTAGCAAATTTTACTGAAATATTTAAAGTAGCGCGTTAAATTAAAAAGTTATTATTATTGCTTATTTATTACTTTTTTTTTTTGCAATGTTGCCGTTAGAGAAACATTTTTATTGGTGTAAAGAGAGATCTCAACAGCTGCATAGTGACCCTGTTTTTATGAAGTTATGTCATAATTTTTTGAAGTTAGTGTGAAGTATGAACAGCCTCAAAAAAATTTAAGTAAAAGCATTTTAGCCAAATTCTTGTAAGGATTCATTATTTCAAATGAGTTTTGTAAAGATTTCTGAACAACAATAAAAATGTGTTTTCTGTGATATATTTACATCAACCCGTATTAAATATGGCAAAATTTTAGGAGACAGAGTAGAACACTGATTTTCTGAGTTCTGTGTTATCGAGGAAGCGATTTTACAAGGCCATTCTTGGGAACCATCAAAATTGAAAATTTGCTTATAAATATTGTAGAACCACAGGAAAAAATGTGAAAAATTGCAGTAAAACGTATTAAATACAAGCTTGTGTGCGTGTCGATAGCGGTAAAATATGTGGTTTGTAGTTTTACTTGTAAGTGGCATGCAGTAAGATTAAACACAAAAAAAAAAAAAAAAAAGAAACTAAAAAAAAAGTGTGAAACAATGGCAGTTGTGACTTGAACAAACAGTAGTGCGGTACGGATTCTGAAGGCCGACTACCATGTAAGTGTGTGATTAAAGTAAATCAGTTACATACTATTTGTATTAAATAACACAGCTGTCATGCAATTTACCATGTTTTCGTTACAGATGGTCAATAAAGCAACTGTCAGTCACTGAAAAGTACCACTATGCCTGTGACTTCACCTGTTACGGCCACCACATATCATGCACTTCAGATACATTGCAGTGTGTTCATAACTAGGTTTTTTTAAACGAAACTATTACTTATGCATGTACCCATTGAGCCAATTCACGAAAAGAAAACAGTTTTGGACATGTATGAAATGTCATTGTTGTGATACCATGCTCATTAAAAACACAGTTTCTAAGCTTTCCAAAATAGCTAAAAACTACCCTTTCAGACTTATGCACATCAAAATGTACTTACCGGATGTATGTGAATTTCAGATAGAAACTTCTACTGAATTTTTCTACAGACGTTACACGAATAAAATTACATTGTTGCTGCGTAGAGTCCCATAGCAAAAAATGGATCGCCGGGAATCTTCCTTGCTTGTTCAGCGTGTGGTTTGTTGTGTTATTGCTGCAGTTTATGCGCACTTCAAGCTCGTCCTTAACAGCTCCGTCAATTCTGAGCCTCTAACGCACAGACAGGTGGATCCCTTAAGAGGAGAGGTTAAAATATTTTTTTTATTTTATTTCAAAATGTAATTACTGTTTGATAACTAATTTTGTTTGAACTCAAATTAGTTTTCTGGAGCAGACTGGACGACTTGATGTTCACGCCCTCTGACGTCACAGTCCGTTGCCATAGGGATCTGTCAAGTGTAATTGAACATTTTTGCCAACATCATTAATAGTATATCTAGTGTATGATAATTTTTACAGTTAGTCATAGAAATGTTCCACCAAAATGTTGGCAACATTGTTTTCTTTAAATGTTTTGATGACACCATGTTGTTAGATGTGATTAAGGATTTTTTTTTACGTTAGTTGTTGAAATAAATGTTTATCTAATGAACATTTTAAACAATGTGAATATTAAGAAGAAAGAAATGTCTCATTCTTAAAAGGTTTAAATTTTTCTTTTTCTTATGATGTCTAACCTTTCTGTTCTGCATTTATGGTGCAGTTGTTTATTGCTGTACATCATGTAACCTTTATACTCAGTAGGATCTAGCATTGACTACACGTGTGATATTTTTTTTATTGGAAAAGCAATAGTGAAATGAAGAACTAGCATTTTATCAATAACAGTGCAAGTGTGTTACGTGTTTATTGAATTTACTTTAGAAGCAAGTGAATAACCAATATGCTGTGACGAACATGTCCCCACCATTTGTATTTGTCCACGTGTCTTTATAACAGACGGATACACATAAACTATAATCCTCTTCTGAAATCCTCTGACTACGTATGGCACCAATATAATATAAACCACAACTAATATCAAACGAGCCTAATTTATTCAAATTTGTTGTCCCCATAAACTCCTTTAGTATTGCTTGTTTACTATTTTTTTCCAACAATAGACTACAGCGAATCTTCAAAGAGATTCGTAAACTACAAAGCTTCACTTCATTTGAAGTTGTCCATTTCTTGAATGGATTGGGAAATTGGTTGAAGTTTCAAGTCAAGAACAGTTTATTGTTGAAGGCCAGTGACGCAGTATTCTATGATTTTGAGGATTCACATTTTTGCAGTTTTTTAGTAAGCTGTGCTTTACATTTACCATTAAAACACTTTATATTTTGCAAAGTATCATGTATGAAATGTTCAGATGTGTACAGGTACAGTGTTGGTTGGTTTATTGGAGGCAATATGTTTTTTACTGCTACAAGCTTATTTTGTAGTTCTTATTTCTGGCTATGCCACTGATGGTACTGGACTTAAATTGCAGCTTTTAATATTTACAATTTGAGATGCTGCATATTTGTGCTGACACTTTCATGTAGTGTGCAAAATTAGATTTTCCATATTGTTCCAGTTTTTAACATTATGTATAAATTTTTTGTGTAAGTACAGATAATTCTTTTTCTATTTACCGTAGATACTGCTTTACTGATAAATTTACATGTATATAATTGAATGAAATTGTACAGATTTCCTGAAGTTAGTTTCATGTTGTATAGTGCAAAAATACTTCACTTAAAGCTTTAGAAATGTGTGCAGTTGTCTGTTTTTAATCTACTGTAAAAAGGTAAGTGGATAGTATAATTTTTTGAGATAATAGAACTCCGATTTTATGACTCATGGTTCCCGAAAATACTGTCTTAAAATTGCTGTTGTAAAATCGAAAATAACTCATTTTCTTTTCACAACAAAAAGTAATAAATTATGTTGTAAGTCAGTTTTATGCTTAAAGTTCTTGTTTAACTTTATTTGGCATAAAATTAACATTTGTATTTAAAATAAATATTGGTTTAATTAAATAGGTAGACTGGCAGATTGTATCCTGAATAATGTAACACCAAGTTCGTGTATATATCATCCCCTTGCAACCAGACATACTAAAAATATTGTGTGGCAATAAGTTTTAACTTCCAGATTACTTCTACATATATTTAACCACCTACACCTCAAAAATGTCATAAACACTCGTGTACCATGCCCTTTTTTTTACTCCAAAATTAGCTCTTGTAAAGGTGAGGTGTATGTCACATAGGTGGGTGTAACTGGGACAGGAACTTGTCAGCAGTGTGTCTAAGGTGAGTTCGCAAACTCACGTGTGCGCGCATGCACACAGTTGGCCGATGCAGTAGTCTAGACTTGTGTTGTATTCATTAGGAGAAACTTTAGGCAAAGTACCAAATGGCCTTGCTCGAGAGCATGCGCTGTGTCTGCAGTTACACTCTTTGCGAGGAACCAAAGTTTGTGTGGTTGATCTCGACTCCACTTCTGATCTGGAACTATAATTCATGCAGTGGCTGATGTACACTTTGGCCTGGAAATAAAGTTTGCGTGACCACTGATTCACATTTTATTAATAGTGTGCGAAAATAGGTGACTTCTAGTTTTCGTGTGTCGAGGCGGTGCCTGTCGTACTCCCTATCAGGGTGCTTGTGGTATGTGGGCGATTACGGTAAAATGCATGCATTGTATGGATAGAACCAAATTTTTTGATTGAATATTCAGGAAATAATATTTCATGTGGCCCCGCTGAATTTTTGTATTTCCATACGTATGGCTGTTCTTCATCGTGCTGTTGCTGAGAGACTAGCCAGCATAACTACAGCGTCAGACTGTCTAGCCATGATTCACATTATTAGCTGCAGATTTTTGGTAGCAGGTGGATGTAGACCTCTGTTGTGCCATTCATCCTTTTACTTATTTTGGCCTACGCTTAACTTGTTTTCCCAACCTCCCACATTTGGATAACTTTCCTTTTGCTTTTTCATATTAGATACACTACCAGTGTTGGTGATGATAGTTTGAAGTCTTGGTGTCGTTCGTTAACTAACAGTACTGGTATTGTGTGTTAAGCCATAAATGGGAAAGTACATTTATTTACTGTGCACCAGACTATCTGAAAAAAAGATTTTGTGTCTGGCAATCACCGGCTTGCCACACATGTTGACTGAAAAGGGCCGGAAAGGAAGGAGGGATCACAAGATGGTTGCTTGCATTATTTAAGGTTTTTAAAAAAAATAAAAAATAAACAAATAAATGAGCAAATTGTTTGTTAGTTTTTTTTTTACTTTCCTAGAAATCATGTAATGTAAACATGTTTGAGATGGAAAAGCAATTCTTAGTCATATCTCGTAAAGTAAGGTTCCATCCTATTATTATTAATCAATTTTATTTTAAATATGTGCTGTATATACATATAAGGTATAGTACTTTACATAAATAATTTTCTTGTTGGTAAAAAAATATAGGTTGTCAATCAAGGCACAAATCCGTAAACTTAATCTGTAAATACAGTAAGTTTATACTTGAATAACATTCCTCGTGAGTAGAGACCCGTAGAAATAGCATTTTGAAATTTATTTTGTAGCATTTAAAAAATGAAATTTAGTATTTTGTAGCATTTTCATAATATCACTCATTTTACAGTATTTTCATTTTAAGCATACGAAACACACTGAAATTTTTCATGCAGATTAATGTCCTGTTGTGAAAAATAAATATAACTGTGCATTATAATGTACGTGCGCTATGGATCTCAGGGTATCCAAGTTAGTAATTCAGTAAAACTCTGTTGAGAAGTTTTTGAAGGGACTGAAATATTTGAACCTATTAACAGGGAAAAACTTTTTAAAAGGGTAAATTTACTATTGTAGTAATGGAAGTGGTATGTAAATATAATTCATACTTATTATAAGGGAAAACTATGTGTGAACTTCTTAACAGAGTTTTACTGTATTTGGAAATATATTTTATAAATTGATTTTGTGTATGTTGCACAACTCAACATTTTCTTCACTCACACAAAATTTATCATCTGTGTAATTTTTTTCCCCACGCTCAGAAATAAACACTTTCATTTGTGGTATCTCAATTTTCACGAAAAGTACTGCTAAAGTTTTTTTTTTAATTATTTTTATTACAAGTTGGGGCTAGATACGTTTGGTGATGGAGGTCTTTGATAAAAGAAAGAAAATAAAGCTAACCTAGTTTATTTACAACTATCTATACAAAAAAACTATGTCTATGATGATTTATCACAATAAATGTCAAACAAAACAAATAACTACTATTTACATTAAAAAAAATACATCTACATAAGTTCTCTGTATACGGAAAGGTTACTAGTCACTCACAATGGTGGTCCCAATGAAAGAATACCGAGGAATCTTTTGTGGCCTATAAACACCTTCCTACTACTTGCTGCGGTCCCACTCGCTGGACACCCTCGAACACTCGTCGCAACCCAATACTTCTCGTCACTATCACTTTAGCTCGCACCAGGCACTTGCCACCCAAAACTCTCTCGCTCCTGGTACAGCTCCCCCTTATATACCCACACCTACATCTCGAATTATCTCGGTAAGTCTCTGTTCTCCAACCTCCTTGAAAGGCATCGCTTCAAAGTCAAGCACCACCCCGAGAGATAAAGAAGGAACAGGAACATTCCAGAACACGTTATCTCCCTCAGTTACCCGATATTGGGTGCAGGTGGTCATCACCGCACATGGGCAACACAATGTACGCCGAACCTCTTTGTTATTTCCGCTGCTATATCGGTTTACACTGCTGTCCGATTACGGCGGCGTGCAGGTTGTTATCGTGGAGTAATACAATCAATGCAGCACACAAGGAGGTCTTTTAGCGCTGTCGCCACTGTATGGTATTACACCGCCCAGCCAGACAGTCGCGACTCGCAACATTAATATGGGTATTGTATTATTACTAGTTCTGGTGAAGGTACACAAGTTGCTTCCTGTTTATGACTGCAAATACAGCTAAACGCCAGATCGTATGTGTGCGTGTACGCACACGAGGGGGTGTGTGTGAGAGAGAGAGAGATTCTGATACAGCACAGTGGGCGGTAATTGTTCTTAGTGAAGAAACTGTGTGTGTCCACCATTATTCAGTCAGAACATGCAGTTCATGTTCCAAATAGCCGTGTCGTCATCTAAGCTGAGCAGAAACTTTTTAAGATGGCATGACTACAGCGTGTGTGTTGTCCACCCCAGTCACGAGTGGCAAACTGGCTGTATGTTTATGTACAAGGAGGGTGTGGGAGGGACAGGCATTGTATTCTTATTGTCCTCTCTCCTTTGTCCAAGTGTCCGGACAAAGTAAAAATTTTGTGCTGTCTGGCATGATTCTTTTCCTACGTGTCTACCACACACAGGATCTAGGCCCAAGTGATAAGAGCAGTGGGCTGATGCACCCAACTGCGCTGCTGAGGATCTAGGTGCTTGTCTGGAGAGTTTCACATTTCGTAGCAGAAATAGTAGACTTTTACATTTTATTGTGTTTATTTCGCATTTGTGAAAATTCTGGGCCTCTAATCATGAACATCTTCAGTTGTCAGTATAGTACACACATCAGTTGTGTGCCAAATTTTTTTAAGGAGATGAGATGTGTGGTGTGCATCGGAACTGTGTTTTTTTTTTTTAAGTAAGATTATCTGCTGGTCTCACACCCAGAACAGCTCCGTATTCACCCCCCCCCCCTTCCAGTAGTTACTGTCAACAATCTTGGGATGTTCAATGCATCATCTTGCTTCTTCTCTCCCCATCTAAATATTTGGACCTTAGTTGAGCACTTGCTGGTCGAAGTGTTGCTGTAGGGAAAGGTGGTGAGCGGCAGATGGTGTGCAGAAGGGGAGATGTCACTACAATGTTTGTTCAGCAGCTGTTCGCAGTTGCCCCTGAAGACAGCAGAGAAGATAGCTCACTCAGCATGTAACACACTCACAATTTAATGCATAGTGAGGACCTTCTAACTCACCAGGTGCATGCTTCCAGTATGGTTCAGCTAAAGTTCTTAGGGTTTTTGCACTTTCCTTTTTTACTCTGTGGCTTACCAGTAGATGGTAGTGGCAGTCTCTAGTAGAATTTGGTGTGTGGAAACAAACATATTTTTAAATAACCTGCAATTGCTACTTTTTTTTTTTTTTTTTTTTAATTTTATAGTTTTAATTTTTTTGATCATGATTCTTGAAAGTGTTGTCGTAAAATTGTGATATTTATTGGATCTGTGGTCATAGAATCTTTGTGTTATTCTAGCTAATGTTTGTATTATTTATTTGCTTTTTATGAAAGGAGTTCTATATTTCCGTTGATAAGAAATCTGTTCATAGTGAGAAGTCTCATTAATTTTTAAAGATAATGTTTATTTGAGATAACTTATTTTGTTTCCATAGACATCAGTTGGGGTACAAATTTGGAAATGCAAAATTAGTTTGTAACCTTTTCAGTAATTGGAAATGAGTTAGTGTTGGTTAAGGACTTGTAATTGTATAACAAGAATATAATTTTACTGTCAGCACTACATAACTGGATTTCTATATGGAAAATGTTGTGGTATTGACAATCTTGCAAGTACAGTATCTGTTGTTAAATTTGTTTTATAGTATGTCAATTTCAAAGTGTGGCTATCAATTATTGTGTACATCTCTCTCTCTCTATCTATCTCTTTCTCTCTCTCTCTCTCTCTCTCTCTATACACACACACACATATATATATATAATATATAGTAACTATTACTAGTCAGCATGCTTTTTGAGGATTGATACATATTGCTGATTATACGAGTTCGCTGAAGTGAAAGTATTTCAATTTTTTTGTATTTGCTTACTTTTTCTCTTCTCTTTTTCTGTGTTTGTTTGTGTGTGTGTATAAACATAGCCACAGGAAGAGGGAGAGGTTTAGGAGTTACAACATTCTCGTAGAAATAGTAAAACAAATTCAAAGTTTACATACAAAAACTGCTTATATATAGTGCCACTCTTTAAGTGACTACATGATATGACCTCATTGGTTTTTAAAGAGTGTGTAGTCAGAACAACCCTGAAAAGCCTAATTGGAACACAACTATTGTGTATGTGCTGTTGAATCACTCTTGGTGTTACCATATTTACTTGTGTAATGCCTGCATTTTATACACCACGTTTCATTCCCAAAAAAATGTGATGTAAATAGTATGTATTGGACTCAAAAAATCTTTAAATTCAATATTATGTTTCGAATAAAATAAAAGTTTAATACATACACTTGTTTATACAAAGTAATTTAATATTTTTTCTCTGCTGGAATGTAGCAGAAAACTTTACATTTAATGAACAGACTAAACATTACTGGCACATTGAAGGAGAAACTAGGCACTGCAACAGCAACCAAATAGTTGTACTAGTCTCTATCACAGCAACATTTATGCTCAATAGTCTCAAAAATTCTTACTTGCAACTTGTTTGTGTAGAGTATAGGAATTTCCAGTCTTCATGGGTCTACAGTGGGTCCCAATTTTACAAGACTCACATTTCGTGAAAACAACCTTTTAAATTTACGTTCATATAAAATCGAAGGTAACTGATTTTGATCCTTAAAGTGAAAAAATGTGCTTAAAGTGCATCTTTTTTCTAGTTAAATCAGTTTGTAGCCACTTGAAATGCAAATCAACATATGTCATTCAGAACGTTAAATTAATGAATGACGTATGTCATAATACCACACAAAGATTGTACAACCCTCCTTTCTGTCCCCAGGAAATGTAAGATCTGACACTGAATTGTTTCTGAAGAGCTTGATGTCTACAAATTTTGTGTGTGTATCTGTGTGTGTTTGTATATGTTTGTGCATGTGCATGTTTGTGTCGATGTGTTTGTCTCTCTCTCTCTCTCTCTCTGTCTCTCTCTCTGTCTCTCTCTCTCTTTTTCTCTCTCTCTCTGTCTGTCTACACACACACACGCACTTGACTATGTACAGTATAATACATATATATTTTTTGCAGAAAAATTATGTGTTCTACCCTTGTCCAAAAAACAAAATTTAAACATGTAAACACTATCATTAATTATTTTTCCTTAAGCACCATGTTAATTTCAAATGCCTGTTTGCAGGAAAACCAGACAGTATCTTTGTTACAAAAATGTAGCTTCAAAATGGAAGATTCGTCCTCCCATTGTCATAAAAAACTACAGGCACAGTGGTGTACACGTTGCATTATTATTATTATTATTATTATTATTATTATTATTATTATTATTATTATTATTATTATTATTATTATTATTATGTAGTACAATATCTACAGAATTATTGTATAAACAATCTCTCCACTGCAACTAATCAGACATTTTAGACGACCAAGTAGTAGTTGGTGCATACAGGTTTACAAGATAAAGAATAGATGGCACCACCATTTCCTGTATTAATATTTACATTTAACTTGTCTGGCCAAGTCCTAGGTGAAAAACACATAAAAAAATTACTTGTAAATATAACATGGTTGCACAGGAACACTCTCCTATTTAGTGTGTAAAAATAAATTGAGCTCATGCAATGTGCCAGGTACACATTTCTTATCTATTATAAATTATAACTGTATTGTGTATATTAATTATTGCCTTTTCATATCTTTGGTGAATGTTCATGAAATGGCAGATATGTAGTACCCATTCTAGTTAACATTGTTAAAATGCACTTCTCTGAAACTGACTTTTTAAATGTGTAGGGTGTGAAAACAATTCAAAAACTGTCTTCTCCATATTGGCGTTGCAATAATGAATGGTTACTGTTGTCACGAGGGAGAGGTATCTAAGTGAACAGATGTAGGAGAAGAGTGAGAAGTTCACTTCAAATGAACATTCTACATATTTTATGAATTTTTGAAATTTTTTTGCATTTACGTTTTTTATTTTTTTTATTTTTTAATCTTTTGACTTGGCAGTTAATTACAGCGACGCTACAGCTCATGTACATATTTTATCATTATCTATTAAATAACAAAAATTTTTTACTCATTTTTAGTACAGTTTCTAACAATATTGCTAAAATTGTTCTAGTTTTATTACATTTTTCCTATTTCCTGAAGTTGCTGCCCTCTAATAACAATCAGGTACTCTTAAAATTCAAATCCTGCTGTACTTTTACATACATTTAAACATTCCCCTCATACTTGGTGATTGCTTGTCTGCTGCATTTATGGAAATATTTGAGCAGCCCGAAAGTTCTTAAAATATTCCTTTCAGGCTGCAACCACTGTTTCCAGTAATAGCATGAAACTGCCTCAGCTCACTGTCCCCAGGCTGCGCCCTTGCCAAGACTGTATGTTTTCCATTACAAATATCTAACTATTGCTGGTGACAGCTGGTCATACTAAAGATGACATGACTCGTATAGCAAAAGTTAAGTTTCCTTTTGATAATATAATAAGATTGTAAATTGACTTAATTGACTTGTATTATCATAACGAATACTTTAAATAAGTCAACACAATTACACGCCAAGATATCTTAGATCAACTAGTATAATTGACCCTAATCAATATAATTTACTCTCCTGGATATTATTGAACATATTTTATTAGCGAAATTGCGACACAGGGTGTAATTAACTCTAGGGGTGTGCGAAGCAGTGATTTTTTGCTTTGAAGCGAAGCCGAATATTTTCCGTCAGAGTCAAATATTGTATTGCTTCTTGAATTTCGCATGTTTGCTATGCTATAGTACCACTTCCACATGATTCAATGGCTCTATATAGACCTGGATGATATGTTTTCAGGTGATTTATGTTGTGTCTAAACAGTGAAATATATTCCATATAACTTGCAATGGGTAGAAAATACAAACTTTAACATTAATACTAAGTATAATTATGTATTAAAATTGCACCATATTACATTAACACTCAGTGAATAAAAAATTTAGTTTATCATTCAACTTAGCATTTTGAATTTAATCATGTTTTGCACTCTATTTCTGATTTACTAAAAAATTGAAATAATGCCAAATACTGCTTTTTTTTACTACTTTGCACAGATCAAGACTGGAAATGTTTTCTATAAGGTTAAATAAACTTCAAATTTGAAATGCCGAGCCCAAGTACATGCAGAGTTTTACTTGCAAGTAAGAAAAACACAACACTTTAGAATAAATAGTTGTAGATTGCCTCACATTACAATTATCATATTTACCCACATATGATATTGTACACCCTTATGCACCCAATATTTTCACATCTGAATTCGTAGCGAAAAATTTTTTATGTAACATTACAAGTGGTGGTTTGTCTCGGGAGCACGAAGTTGGTGGTCAATTGTCTCAGGAGCACAAAAGAGGTTGTATGCGTCGGGAGCACGAAAGTGGTTCTTTGTCTTTGGAGCAATAAAAGTGGTTTTTTGAAGCTTCGCACACCTCTAATTAACACTAACCCTTTTTAAACTCGGAGGCCGTGGCGCTACCGCCAAGCTGAAGACGCTGAATATTTTTGGGACTTGGTACTCACCATTACAGATCTTCATCGTAGAGCCACGAGTTTACTGCCACGAGACCATACCTTTAGTTCTTTGGCAGCTGTGCCCTGCCACACTCGCAGTTAAATGAGTGCTACCAACACAACTTAAGTACACTGTTTTGGAAGAGAGAAAACCCAGGGCAGTACTGTACGGTATCACAAACACAAACATGGAATTATTTGGAATTGTGGTTGAAGACCAATTTCGCCACATTCGTGCTTCTCCGATCGACTTGTTTGTGAACCTCAACAGCCCTCCCACCGATTCACTGCCTTCCAAGGCAGCTACCAGGCAACTAACTCCCCTGCTCACTCACTCCTCAGGTCGCGGTTGTACAACTGGTGGCCTGCTCCAAGGGGCCAACTTAAAACTACTGAACGTACCAGTAGCTACATATGGTACCAACTTACAAAACTACTGCTGCTCATAAACCATCAGTCACAAAGTCTGAAAACGGGGGTACGGACAGCCTACAGTAGCAAATTTTACACATTAACAACAGTAATTCTGCAAGCAAAGCGAATAACTCTAGAAAGTGTCCATGCAGTGGCTGGCGTACTGTTATTGTCCGACCAACAATGCTTGGGAATGACGAGCTTCCAGCCTGAATCATTAGCAATACTGCTGACCGGTTAGTTTTCGGACAGTAATGTGAAGTTTATTGGGGTGCTATGGTGCATGTTCATCAAGCAGTGTCAACACTTTAAATTATCCATGCAGTGACATGAAATTCTGTAACCTTTCTTGAGGGACAACAACGTGCTAAATTACACATGAAGCTTTCAACATAATATTCTCTAAGGACAATTTTGTAGTTGGTGTAATGGCATGCATTTGTTGTACACTTAATCGTGGCCATGCTTAATTAACCCATACCAAAAGCATGTATGTATAGCAGATCTAGCAGTAAGTTATAAGAGTCTATTGGCTTCCTTCATTTTCAGATTTTGCCTTGGAATTAAATTGAGGGCTGTGTTTGCTACCATGGTATCTTGAATTATGCATACATTAAAACTAGTGGATGTTTTAAATGCAATAAAGATGTTAACATGTGGTGTTCAACAGCAGTTGTTGTCAATGTAACATTAAATTTGGAGTACTGTATTTGATATCATGTCTAACTTTCTGTTTGTTCACAAATCTTTCGTAGTTAGTGTTTTGTTTTTCGACCTTTGTAATTGTGGTGGTACCTTGCATGTGATACGTGGTAACCAATTACTTTGCCACAGAAGTCCAACTGATAACTATTACAAATGCTCCGGTTGTAAGCAGTAGGCTCTAATCTCATGGGTTGCGGCGGGTTCTAGAGGTGGGTGGAGAGTTACTTCATATAAAGAAAGAGTCATGATCTCTGCTAGATGGCGTCATCATTTATTACTGTACTTGCGGTATGCAGTTACACTTTGTCCTGATGCCATATAGATCAATACAAGTTATACACCAACTAAACCAATAAATCGTGGAGGAAAGGATACGCACGGGCTAACAAAAGAAAAAAAAACTAGGAAAAGGCAAAAGCCATCCTCAGCCGCTACTGGGTCGCCCGACATTGCCCATCACTCGTTCGTTACCCACAGATTTTACATATTAAAATGCATAAGCTAGAAGGAAGCTTTCACGGTCTGTTCATGCACCGCTCGTTTGCCGCTTGCTCCCCCTCTTTGTCCACTACGGTATGTCCTTTTATTCGTGGTTACCAAAACACGTGTTACTCCGGTGAAGGAAACCTCTACTCGCCGCCGATCGAAAAAACACAAGAAGGCCCTCGAGAGAAACTCGTGCGACCACGCTGCCAGCCAACAAAGAAGTCCCCCCTCTCCACCAAAATGGCGTGCACTCCCTGCACCGCACCTCTGTTTTGTTATACAAACTCGTCTGGATGCAAAGTTATATTAAATTTAATATACAAAAAACGGGGAAAATTACGATGTTGAACTTGATGTATTGTACTTGACATTCTACTTTTCAAACACATTTATTTCTTTGTTAAACAACTTTGGTGACGTCAATAGGACCTTCTGACGTCAGCAGGAAAACCCTGGCGCGCTTCCAAGTATTGGTCTGCTCACGTGACCCTGGGCAGGAATGCCTTGCTTAGTACCTTTGCCAACAGGACACACATACTTCAAAATTCTATATCTCTTAAACCATTAATCTTACAGAATTTTACCAAGAGAACAAAAGTGTTTAATTTTAAAACCTCGTTAAAACAAAACCAAACATGACATAATTATGTTAAAATCACGTGTCCACACAAATGTTGGGCTTTGAATATTTTCACAAACACCAAACTTCATTATCACATATCTTTTGAATAATTGATCTTACACATATTTTGCAAGAGGGCAAAGTTATTAAGTTTTAAAATTCTGCTTCACTAGAGCCCAAATAACACAAGATCATATCATTTTTTAAGTATTTAGATAAACTGTGGACTTGGAATATTTTTGAGATAATCCTTTTTAACACATAACTTTACAAACCTAATATATTCATTTATAACCTTGCATCCAGAGGTAGTTATTCACCTCAGCCGTGTCTTAGACCCATTAGCAGCTTCAGATATTTAATACCGAATTATATACACAATTTACACTAATAAGCATTTCTTGAACAGGGTCACTTTAGATTACAATTTGTTTTTATCCATTATTGCTTCGCGATTCCTTCTTGTGATATATATATATATATATATATATATATATTTTTTTTTTGCATTCGCAAGATTGGGCTTGGTGACCGGGCAACACTTGGGGTTCTCTCCTAAGTACAAAAGTTTCTTATTTTCATAAGTTTACCCTAGTTGGCCAGCTAGAATCTCACAAGTGTCTGCATCTGAGCGAGCTTTACATTAATAGAAATTGTTTATATATATCCAAAATTTTACCCCCAGGATCAGGGTGGCTTCACATAATGCTATAGAACATAATACTAATGAAGTAATATTTCATTTACATTAGTACTTTGATAATAATTAATGTGTACAGAATTCAAATTGTTCTGTAAAATGGGGTGAATACCAACAAAATTTTCAGAATATATTTAAAAAAACCGATTTTTTTTTTAGATTGGCAAGTTAATAATGTTTACGAGGTACTATAGTGTTATTAAAGTATAAATTTATTTAAGATAAAGGTCTAAGCTAAGAATTTCTTTCTAATTTTGTCCCTATTTGTCCCAGTGTCCCTATTAACCTCATTTTATGGCAAGATATTTTTTGGTGTACTTAATTTGTAAAATCTGTACTGCCGCCCCTTGTTTTAAAAAACAAAATAATTTTCTAAATAGAGTTTCAGGCAGCAAGTGAGCAAAGTTATAGTACACAGCTTTGGACTATATTGTGCTTATACTGGACAATGGTGCGGTGAGGCTTTGAATAAGGACAACCACAAACAGTGCCACATGATATCCATTATTTTTAGCACTTTGGGACAATTCTCTATATAATGAGGAATGAGTTGTATTGTATTCATAAGGGGAAAGAAAGATGAGAAATCTGAAAGTGCAGAACCTCTACTCATTTTCACATTATACAATTATTGTAAAAGACATGTAACTGATTTTAATGAAGTTGTCACTGCTCTGCATACACCACAAGTTACAAATGTTTTCAGCATTGGGCCAAAAAGGATTTAATTATGGAACAAACAGTTTTACAGTGGTGGAAACAGTATTTATTCAAGTGGAAGGCAATTTGTAAAACATCTTGGTTGTCTTTTCTAGTGTAAAAAAAGTGTGTGTATTTGTTTGTCTTTGAAGTGTGAAATCACAGACATCATTCAGTTTGCAGCAGTTACATGATTTATAGATACTTCACTGTTTTTCAAGTTGGACTCTTGTAAATTTTACCAACCCCCCCCCCCCAACGAAGTGTTCTTGCTCCCTCCATAGCCAGAGGCCTGTTATCACGACTATTGTGCCATTTTAATGTATATGTACTGTACCTAGTTGTAACAGAAGCAGGGTAGGTAGGAACAGTGCTGAGAGCAGCTTCTACAGCATGAATGTGCCACAACAGTAAAGTTAATACTGTAGTGAAAAATGTAATGTTAACTACTACAAATTATTTCTGTATACAAATAAGTGATGAAAAAAGACAGTCAAGAACCATATTGATGCCAGTGTGCATGCTTGTAGAGGCAGCTATCGTAAACAGAAATTGTAAATCGTAGATAAATAATACATACACGAGAAGACAGCTAAGTCACTCTACTTGCTTTGATGTGATAACAGTGACTCTTCCATTCATTTGAACCATTTGAAAAGACCTTGGTGTGTCTGCAAATATCTACGTAGTTGTTTCTTTTTTCCCCCTGAAATATGGGTTATATTATTTTAGTACCAGAGTAAGTTGTCCTTGGGGATGTTTATATGATTTTGATGAATGCAAAATGAAACTAAAATTTGAGGTGGATTCATTACAGATGCTCTTTTATTACTTTAAATGATAAAAAAGAAGTGTGCAGTATCTTTGTATTGTAATGTTTAGTCAAATGATACGGAGCATCTCTTAATGTACCTGCCATACAGTAAGTTGATACTTTTAAAAACGAACTGTTGAAAAAAGTACTAGGAATACCTCTGTTACTACAACTTTGTAAGCAAATGGAAACGCAATATGGCGAGATAAATAAATTAATATATTTTTTATTGCTACGCATTCGCGAGTATGAAAATTTTTCATAGTAATTATTTTAAAAGTGTGTTAAACAAGTCTGTTACATGATAGTTGGTGGGAGAATGATTGGGTTGGTATTGATGCCGTAGAAATAGTTCTTCTGTGCATTATGATCAGCGGCTAAAACATTGAAAATCGTTTTGCAATACTAATTTTGCGTATTGATGTTGTGTTGATTGATTTTTGCTTTACTGTAATAGTAGTCGTACCAAACATTTGTGAGGCGGTAAATAAGGTGAGTTGATTATAGAATAATTTGTGAAATTAATTACTGTTGCAGGAGATACTTTTCTTACCAAAATGTAGATTCATCGACAAAACATATACACAGCATTGAAAATAGATATAGTGCACTTTATTGAAGATAGTGAAATATATTAAAAGAACTTGATTATTTAATTTAAAAATCTCTCACCCTAGGTCAAACACATAGCTTAGGCACAATTTACCATAAGTAGAGAAAGGGTTGAGTTTGGTTAAAAATACACAAGACCCCCCCGATTTTACGAATACTGACGGTTCCATTAATGACATTCGTAAAATCGCTACCTTCGTAAAATTGATTGAGGCCAATTTCGCCCCCCAACTATTTACCAAATTTTAAAATTGCATTTTTTCCGCAAAGTATATACAATAGAGTCCTGATTTTCATAGCGTTTTACGGGAAAGTAAGACAAGTTATCATTAAAGTATAAATTTATATCACAAGATTGAAGTCTTCCGATTAAAAGGGTACCACTGAACGGTAAATATGACCGACCCATGTCCTGGAGAAAAAGAGAACACTGAGCACCGAGTGTCTTCTCGCGAATATAGTATCTTACATCCGTATCGTTTCACACGAAAAATGGAAATAATAATTAAAGTTAAAATTTATATCAATAGACAGGCGTTTTCCGATTAAAATGGCACCTACGAACGATTGATACGACCAATCCATGTCACAAAAAAATTAAACACCAAGCACGGGTGCCACTCGCGATCATGTAGCATTGCGTGAAAAAATAAACATAACAAGGCTAACAAGACTCTAAGTCAAAGGCAACTAAAATTATTGTCGCACACAACATTTTTTTCGGAGGCCACGAGGCTGGTGTACTATCCTTTGCAACACGAAAATAATGAATAAAAAAATCAAGAGAAGTTTGAAGATAAGCCTTTGTGCTGTACTGTGTTCGGTACTTATGCCCTTTTAATGATGGCACGCCACTGCAAGAGTCGAGTTAATGCAAAAACAGCGCCGTCAACGAGTCCAATCATAGTCAGTTATGTCGTTCTTACCCGTTGCCCATTCGTGTTTACTTTCAAACGCTTGCCTGGCTGATGTGTAGCGCTGATAACGTGGCCCTCCTCCCTCTTTTGTCTTGCTTTCACTTCGCTTGCAGACACACACGCACTCTCTCTCTCTCACACACACACTCGCACACGCATGCACGCTCTTTTTCTCTCACACACACTCACACTCTGCCACGGCGCAATTATACTCTTGTATCATCTTTGAAGCTGACAAAGGTAAATATGCATCAATCAACTGCTTCATGGATAAATACCATGAAGCCGACGCTCTGACCACAGCAGCGTCGGCGCCAGAAACCCTACAGCCTGGAGGAGATATCAACACAAGAAGTTACTCACTTCACCAGGAAAAGTTGAATAGTTTTCTGTGGTTGGGTGCGGGTAGATGCGGGAACGAAAAATCCTGTTGTGCACATGTAATGGAGATTATCTTTACCGGCGTTAGTATACGCCCCGTGAATGTGAGCTGATAATGGCTAGAGGAAGGGGAGGGTTTCACGTTGGATGTCTGCAATGTATTTTTTTCCGCAAAGGCGGGGGGAGGGAGGATATTGACATTTCCCGGAAACACATTGCAAGTTGTTTCCCACGCTGACGTTTGGGAAGGTATGTGGGGAAGGGGTGTGATCTGCCAAAGGTAAGACATGCATGTAACTCTAGCTGTCACACGTTATCTACGAAGAGTAAGATTTCGCTTCATTAAAGAAATCAGGGGTCGACAAACTGTGAAACATACATAGTAATGCTTACAGGCCGAAAATTTCTCTCCGACGTGATTATTTACATTTTTCAACAGCTTTTCTTTTAACTTTTTTTTTTTTTGCGATTTTTTGACGGTTCCCGAGAGTAGGTTCGTAAAATCGCTACCTTCGTAAAATCCAGGGTTCCTAAAATCGGGGGTCTAGTGTATATTCATACTAGGATCAAAGTTCCTCGGCTAGGGATAAAATTAAATTTTGGGTTTTATTATATAAGTTGCTCAGTCGTAAAACATAACTTTTAAACTCAGGACCACTGGGTTTGAGCTCGTTGACAAAGATTTGGCACACCAAACTCTAATGGAATAAAATGTTACAATTTCATTTAAATTTTGTAAACGTAAAATTTTGTGAAATAAATTTTGGTAGAAATATCCAAGTCCGTATTTGAAGAGGTCGGCCTTGTCCACAAGATGGATATACATAGGGATGCTAGAAGCATAGGTATTCAAAATGGCTAATCTTACAATGTAGTCCTGAAGTTCTCGGCATCTTCATGACACTTCAAATTAGCCTAAATATTGGTACTGAAGTGAGCCTCTTCTTAAAATGGCCTAAAATTACAGACAAACTATCGTCTATCTAAATAAGTTCCCTGACCTAACCTTAGGTCGACGGTAGAAATAAAATGATGCATTTTCTGCTGGGCCGATTCTACCGCATGCTTCTTCCATCGCAATTCAGGGAACTCTCTCTTCTTTCTCTTATCACATAACATATCTATGTTCTCTTTCAAATTGGGAGCCGCTGCCTTGGCAACCAATCAACAAAAGAGGTATAAAACCTGCAATCTGCTCAGAGAAACCTCTCTGGAGTAGATAAGTACTCTTTACTTACAAAGTAAAACAAACTAGACTTATACTATATACAATCATATAGTAATTAAAATTTTAAACACATAATTCAAATTCACATTAAAATATTAACCAGATATTGGAATAAATTAAGAAAAATATTTAAATAAACAATTATGCAACAATTTGGTAATATTAACATATTCTTAAAATATTTGCATTATTTTCAAAGAAGAAAAGTTATATGAGCGTTTTCAGAAATTCAATAACAATCTCAAATAGCTTCTAGATAATTTAACATCTATGAGAAATAATTAGTATGAGTGAGAATTTTCTTAATCTAACACAAAACAAATATAATATTAAATTAATTAAACTCAACAAAAATTACTTTATTAAGGTGGGAGCTGTCAAAATACCAAAACTTCTGATGTTTTTTCTAACAATGTCTTTCTTAGTTCATTAGATCATCAAATTATATAAACAAACTTTACAAACTGTGACGATCTCGTTACAGTTTAATGGAATATGTACATAATATGTTCATTTTCAGGAAATGAAATAAAATGTGTATTTACATTTAGTATACATAAAATATTTTAAAGGTGATGTAGATGGTAGCGGTGGATGAACAATGTACATCGGCTTGCAGTACAACTGTCTGCCTGGATGGAGTACGCACGGCTGGCTTGACCATTGTGCCGTACATAGCATGGTGTTGTGTTTTCATTCGTTTTTCTGAAAAAGTTTTTCCTAGAATTAATGTTTGTTCACAGAATAAATCAGTGTGACAGATGAGGCATGGTGTGGTTTTCAGCGAACTGGTGTTTTCTTTAGATTATCAGGTTTACGGAGCTGTTTACTTCTCATGGCTGTTTGGTTGTACTGAAGTTTAGTTACCTTAAGTTTAAAAAATTGTGAGAGTATTTTACACGTCTGCAAATTTAGTCTATATACTAAATTCAGATATAAGTTTATTACAGCATCCCTACCAATACAAATGGTTATATAAACCAGTTAATCAAATTACATAGCATTGTTTTATTTTCGTGTGCATCCTGAGAACTGTCTAAATGATTTTGGATACTAACTAAGCGTAGTTAAAATATGGATAGTTAAATTTCAAGCCCCTATTTTATATCATAACATGTTAATATTTGCAGTTATGTATTAAGGCCTAATTAATTTTATGTACAGTATTTGTTTGTGCATTAGTCATTATCAGTACATTACATAAATGGAGGTTATCAAAATAATTTTATACATAATTTTATGATTAATAAATAGTTATCTTTGTACTTAAAATTAAAGAAAAACCAACTAAAATATTAGCAGTACAATAAAATTAATTCATTTAATTTAACTATAGTATTATAGACTCGTTTTCAGTTCAAGAGGATATATTATTATTTTTTTTGTCTATCCCTTACATAACCAACTCATAGGTTCTGATATAGACTTCTCTTTCTTGCATGTCAGAAACTTTAGGCTGTGTTACAAATAATTAGCACTCGCTCCCACATTCCTTGTGTGTTTTATGCTTGCTCTTCATTTAAAACGCCACCAAACACATTGTGTGCTCTGAGACGTAAATAAGCGGTGATCCTGAGAGTATGCATTCATACATGCTCGTTACACGTACTAGAACTTGCATTCGTACTCTGCCATTTGGAACAACACACTCAGACGTCACTTCCGAGAGCGAGTACGTGAGCATGCATTATTACTTACTAACTGAAAAATTTGTTGTTGTAGGCTGTTATGAGCTTAAAAATACGTGTTTGTGATTTCTGTAGGCCAACTTTGGTATGTTAATACAAGCGCAAATTATGTTCACAAGTATTTTGAGTTTTTGTTTATTTACAATTGACTATTGACCTGGCTTATTTGTGTAATTGTGTTAGTTATGTGGACCAATGTGAAGCATGCCGTGAAATATGGTGATATAACTTGGACTTTGAACACTTCGTAAAAACTGTAATTTGCAGGAAAATTATTTTTTTAATCATATAAATAGAAAAAATATACACAGAGTTTGTATGATACCTTCTACCCATTTTATTTGTGGTAACTTACTGTTGAAATTTCGGGGTAGGTACGCTGAGGGTTGGAGGTCTTGCAGGTTTGCTTCAAGATTACGTCTAAAGTGCGAGTGACATTAGTGTTTTGTGTTTGCTTTATATAACCTGTTATTATAATGAATGTATGTCACTTACCCAAGTGGTTTACTTTTCCAGAATTCGTTGCTCCGTTAAAATGGTAAAAATTTAGAATTTATGTTTGGCAGAAGGATACACAGTTGGTGTGAAAACAGATCCAAGCTAGAAGCAGGGCTTCCAGAAAGTATCAAATTACCGTACGATGGGTTTCCATAACTGTACAAAGAGATTATCATTGGTTTCTACAAACATACAGCAGCTCAACTTTATGCATACGTAAATACAATAGCAGTATAAGTGTTTCACTTTTGCATAAGTTTTATATTATTTACTGTGTTGCAAATAATTTCTTTAATGTTTAGGGGTGATAATATAGATGGTAAAATTAGTGTTATAAGTAGGGATTTGATTGATTTTTTCTGTATCATTGAAATGAGACTGGTTCCAGTGAATTTCAAATTTCACATCCATACCCCAGTATAGTGTTGACTGAAGATTTTATTATACGCATATCAACATTAAGGTAAATATATTTTAGACTACAGAAATTTTACTCTCTGTATAGTTTGAAGCTTTCAGTAAATGACTCTGTAGTCCATCGGTTGGACTGAAGTAATATTTGGAGGAAAAAAAAAACTAACATTTTCTTGTCCCAGTAAAAGTTTTGAGGGTGTTATCAAAGATCAATATATCATTTCTAGAATTTCCAGTTATATGTTAATGATTTTTGACTTCAGGAATAAGTACAGCATCTTGCCATTCTATGAAAATATGTATGAATTCTTTTGGCTATTGTAGGTGACTGGCAGTTATATTTTGTTATTCTCATAAATATTCACAAACATTTGACTTCACAATGATTAGCATTGGTTGCCTGTGGGTTTCAGTAACATTTCATACCATAGGAGTGATGCATAATTTGCTTGCCTCAAAACCACGTGCTGACATTTCATTCTTAGAAGCTAGAGATTATGTTGGTATTCTCTTTCAGCACAAAACACTTCCGTTTGCATTGTAGACATTGGTTTTCTTGCAGCCCTCCTCTATCAGTCATGTTTTTAAAATGTTCCCCTGCTTCAGTATCTGTAGTGTTTCAATTAGGATGGGCAGCTACCTACTTCCAGTGCCTAGATTTGAAATGCATGTCAGTTGGTACTTGCTTCAAAATCATTTATGTTACTCCCTAGTTGGTTGTGCATTTCAAGAGAAATTTCACAAATCAAAGGGCAACTTTTTAGTTACCTCCATGAACCATGTTCGTAAATCTTGGTTTTCTGCCATTTTCATTTTTTGTTGGCAAACTTTCATCTTTACTGTCGAGTACACTCACAAATTTTGTAAAGATGTCACTTTTAATTTAATGTGCAATAGTTCTGCATTTCTAATGCCGTCTTACAGAACTGTGGTTGACCCACTAGCACAACTATTCACAGATATATTAAGTTTATCTGAAACACTTGTAACAATTTACGTACTTACAAGCACTATTTTGAATGACACAAAAAGTGTGTGAGCTGTTGCAAGTGAAGGCTCACTGCCACTGATGACGTGAGGTTAGTCATGTACGTCAGCTGGCAAGAAGGGGAAAGTGCTGCAGCACTAGTGACAGTGAGCAGAACTTTTATATGGTGCGCAAATTTAAATTTGCAGATTGAATCGCTCCTGGTTGAACAGAGAATCAGTTGATTGTTATTTAGATAATCAATGCTATACTGTACTGCATGTCATTCTAAATATAAAACCATTGTGTAAGGGTATATTGGTTTTTATCTATTTGTGTGTCAATTTGTAGATTAATTGAATTGGGTGGAAGTTTTTGGCATATTAGTGTAATAAGGCTGTGACTCTTAAAATGTTGTTAATATAGTCAGTAGTGATATTTTTTGGACAGAGGAAAAAAGTGCTCTGCACTGATTACATGGCTTATCATACATACATATAATATTTTGTTTGCTTTGAACATTCCTCTTAAAAACGGTGTGTACTATATTTAGATTTAAAGATTTATTGTGAAATATTTAAAATTAAAATAAATTTTATTGGATCAGATTTGTACCACTTTCTCTGAATACCAGTTTAGCAAATACCTGCTGTAATAGTCTTATACTGTGCTATGTTTAAAATGGGTGGGAAATAGTCTGCTACGCTAGTTGTTTGTCCATGTTGTCATTTTCATCCACAGTGTGTTTGCTTTTTATAGGTGTTTTGTCTGTGCTGTCTTGTGTCATTCTCCATAACCCACATCTTGTTCTTGTATCCGTTATTTTGTATGCCATTAGCAAGGGTGACTGGTACATTACAAAAAATTATATTTTGCATATGCGGTAACCCTGAATAAATTAATTTACTTTGCGATAAATTTGGAATAATAAACATCCATTTAACATTTGATTAATATAATTCACAGTTATGGAAAATAAAAATACTATAAAATGTCAAAATTTTTGTCTTATTTGTTACTTCATGACAGGATTCTTTCTGCAGAACATTTGTGTTTTTTTCATTTTTAACACCACCCCACAAGTCTCTTACACGCAAAAAAATCCACATCACTAATTATTGAACTACAGAAGAAACTTCTGCACAAAGTTTGACTACGAGATTTGGTTATTACATAGGCAATGATTTTACCTAGGGCATTGATCACCACATATACTATTTCAGTAATGAACCAGAAATTCAGTGTTGTCACATTGTACTATTTGAGTTATTTGAATCCATAATTTTTTTTTTTTGTTATCAAAAGAAATACGTACACAACATTTAAAATTAAACATTAAAAATTATTTTGATATTTTAAAAAAATTACTGAATGTAGTATTTATGAAATTAGATTAACCAGGTGAAATTAAGACCATCATAGCTACAAAATAATTGGTATAATAGTTGTTATGGCAGACCTTGCCTAAGATAGTATGAGATATAGCACCGTGTATTTATTCTCAATAACATACATCTATTTATCTTTACAAACGTGTCCTGCCAGCCTAAAATGGTATCTTTAATCAAAGTTTAATCATTTTTCATGTTCCTAAGTTGAAAGTGTGTTCACAGTTCACATTTAGACCTTCATGATCAATTAACCTTACTTTCAAAGAGGAAATAATTTTTTTACAGGTACGAAAATCTGTTCTTTAGGAACTAAGAGTCCCAATTTAAAACTCTGGGATAACGAAAACAGTGATATAACAGAAGGATTTTCGTTAACCTTCTTTAAAAAAAATGTATTAAAGAATGAAGTACTCTTGATAAAATAGAATATAAACTGTAATGTAAGTACATATGTACATAGTCTTAAACCATCCATTGAGGAAAAAAAAATCTTTAAAATCTGTTGAAAACTTGGCCGCGGAAGTAACTTTGAGCTGAGCATGTGCGGCAGAGAGAGTGACGCTGTGTTGCATAACAAGAAGGTGTCTAGATCCTTCCTGGTGATGAGATAACATCATGACCTGGTGGCTGGCTGTTGAATGTGCGTTTAGGTACCCATATACACAGCGCGGCGATGGACTGCACAGGAAGTAATACACAGATAGTGCTTCGCATCTCCATCAGAATGCTCTGAAATTCAACGTGCTCTACTGATTAATTCTATTACGAATAGATTGCAGTGTTATTTTGTTCGTGGAACTATTTGGCTTCATCTTATTTATAATGTTAAAATAAATCATACATACCAATTTTATTTTACTGACCTTCAAAAGTCTGAGCACACCATAAAAAAAAAACTCTTAAAGGTTAACAATGAAAAAAGAACACCTCATTGCACTGACAGAGACTTGATCCCTGAACTTAACCTGAATCCTATTCCCACCAAACTTACAACATAACTCTCAATACGTAGTACTCAACTTGACTGACACGAGTTCCATAAATGGCAACAATAAACAAATTAATTTGTTTGGGAATAACCGCTTCTGAGCTAGACACAGAAACCTATATGTATTTTGTAATTAAAATTTAGTTTTTACACACAAACACACACACAAAACACGTTTAACTTCAGCAAAGTTTTGCTTTAAACTAAAAACTTACGTCAAGCAGCAGAACCAAATTTATTGCAAAATTTACCAGGTCGCACGTTTTTTAAGAACTAACACAACCAAAAATTATTCGTCTCGGCAGAATATTAAAATTGTTCTTAATTTGTGACGACCTAAAGTTTTGTGGTGTAAAGTGTGTGGAGTAATAGGAAGTCGACAAGTTCAGTTTAAACCAGGTAGCAAGCTTTCACTGTCCTCCCGTGGCATGATCGTTACTATGCAAGGTTTGTCAGTTTTGCACTTATGATTATACGCCCACTAGTCTGAGCAATACGTAGCTAAATTACGTCAAAGGTTACCATGGCGTCGTCAGCGGTCTGCCTCCCTAACTTGCGACCCTTTGCAATACTTCTAAAATAACCGGTCCAAATACCGCAACTCGCAGGCGTCCCGACGCATAAATTGAAAATACCCGCCAGTGTACCTCGACCCGTCGATCTCTTAATTCAACACCGTCTCTGAAAAGGCATCTGGCGCCTGAACTGAATCCCTGGGTTACCAGCCTGTCGTAATCTGCGTCTCAACACCGTCTTCTGCCGCTCGAAAACGTCTGTCCAAAAATCTGTCAACAATCTAGCCATGCTCCTGTTTGGCGCCAACTTCCCTGTTGCTTGCCCTGCACACGTTGATTCAATTGGGCCAATCAGGAGACAGCTTCTGAAAGATAGCCCCACTCCTTGAGGACACTTAACTTCCTACCACTTCCATATTTATTACATAATTATATTATTTTATTTAGCTGCAAATTGACAAATACCATACGTGTTTATTTATTCTTTAAATTCCTAACATTCAAGTTATTGTAACTATTTAAGATTTGTATCTTAAACACAACAGGCTGACTTGCCTCCCCTCCCGCCTGGTAGCTTTGGGGGTTACACGAGCATTAGTGGGGGCGAGAAGGCCCAGACGCTTGCACCTGCTGTTTCCACAAGGACAAATTATATACATTTCTGTTTTTCGTAAATAAAATTCTGTACAAAGAGAATATCGGCATCCTGAAACGATGACGAAAAGAATTAATTGTCGCATGACATGTTTTTTATTATATCTGTAATTTATTATAATTGCTTATAATTGATGGCTATTACTTCTTATTAATTTATGTGGTGACCGCATGGCACGTCAGAATTTTTTTATATCAGCACAAAACATTTCCCTTTATAAGCATAATTTATCATAAAAAAATAATTTTTTGAAAGTAGTATATTAAAATGTTTGGCTTGGAAACTTCTGAAATAGCACCATTTTGCACCTACAAATTCTAATTTTTCCAGGGGAGGACCCCCGGAACCACCGCTTTTGGTTTGTGAGGTGCGTATGTATACATACTTCTTAAGGAATACTCTCCACCCCCCTAAGATAAGTGCTTAAATCCACCACTGTTCTAACGTAATTGGAAAGCATCTTAAAACTAATAACTTTGGTTTTCACGTGGAAAGAAAATCATTTTAATTTTAATGGTAATAAACTTCATGTATTTCAAACATTCAGTATTAGGAATTTTATTTACTATACATATTTTCTATACTGTCAAGCTCACAAGTGCAGTACAAAATTGGCACACAACTGTTGTGGCAAATTTATCTCTCTGTTCACAATTAGGGCAACAACTAGTAGTAGTTGGCATGGCACACTGCGCAGTCAAAGAAAAAAAAGTGTAATCGCGTAGGCAAGAAACACTTTAACTTACCTATACTAACAAAGTAAAATATGTTTATATATTTTTTTATATGACAGAGAAAAAACTTTTGTGTAAACAATAACGGGTTACAGCCAAAGTTTTGAAACATCCAGTACCACACGTACAGGATCATACACACGCAGACACACACACACGGTGGGGCTGAATTCGACCGACAAACTTCTGGAGGTGATTCTTTATGAAAAATCATGTTGAAAATATACGGGACACTTTGTACCTGAAACTAACAATAAGGGTGGTATGAGCCATTAATCATGGAAAATTTACAGTGTATTTCTGTAAAGTAATGGAAATGAAGAGGTATTTAATAATTACAATTTGAGCATTGATTTATACCACCGGGACCTTGAAATAAACATTAGAATCACATCAATTCCTTGCATCCTAATTCAAAATACTAGGGTGGCTACCCCTTTTATTACGTGCCACTTTTCTACCATCAGGTATTACGTAATTTTAAAACTGTTTTCTACTAGAGACGAACGTCAGAAGTAAAAAAGGTCGCCTTGTCGTAAATGCGTAGGACCAACCGTTTTCGTGTAAAATTCGTAAAAAAAGTGTGCTGTAGTCAGACAGTTTCTACTACATAAGCAATACGGCATTCACGTTTGAATGGCTGGCTGCCGTACCATCTGTTATAACTGAGGGATGGGTGAGAATGGAGGCCTAACATTTCATTAACAGAGTAACACAAAGAACTGAACAATGTCAGAGAACCGGGAAAGGAATCGGCCATGACCAACATCGAGGGATTCAACCCATCATTCGCCTGGAGTGATTTCGGGAAACCATGGGAAACAGGAACAGGGATGGGCAAAGTCGGGAATCGAATCCCGTAGATTCCTGCAACGTGATACCTCACTCGTTGACAATAATGGAGGAATATGCACATACTGTACACGTTACATTAACAGTGGAGTACCATTACATTCATTCGCAATAATTTGTCTGTGTGCTTAATGTCAGTGTGTGATTACAGACATATTATTCGTATTCCTCACGTTTCTGTACATGTATCGCTGTAGTCGACTAACGAGAATTACATACGAAAACAGCGAGTCGTGGGCAATTGCGAGAAGAATACAGTTCTGGTACCTATGTCATACTAATCAATAAACATATTCGTAAGCAGGGGTATGCATTCCGTAGTCATTACGACATCTCGAACAAGCGAGGTGGGACATTAAATGTGAGGACATGAATTGCAATTTTTGTGAGGTCATCCAGAAGAACACGTAATAATTAAATGTTATGAAATCGTATTCAATAGATGTAATATACACTACCATTTGTATAACGTTCAAAATGTATTAGAGTACACAACAGTGAATTCAGTGAACTTTATGGATTCAAATACACTACACAATATAATATTTAGTTATTTATATTACGATCATTGAAGTATTTTCACAGCAATGAGTGATTAATAAAACAAAATGTATGTAGGGACAAACAGAAAACAGACTATTGAAGACAGATTGCGACCAGACGTCAAACACACAAATACTACAGTATAAAATGGAATACTACTGACGACACCAAAATCTTTGTCCAAAATAAAATAATACTTGAAATTCATTTAAGTTTACTGGTCGTCCTAATAACCTATCTTGAAAGAATTACTGAGAAAATAAGTTGTAAATGCTCTCGAATACTACGTAGAAGTAGAAGTGTAAATAAGTATAGTTAAGTAAGTTCTGATAACATAACAAAGTGTAGGAGGACGACGAACCAACGTGCAGCACACGCATACAGCAAATTAAGTTCTCAATTTTGTCTATCAATTTCTGATAGTTTTCACTTAGACCATTTAAATTTCAGGGGTGTCCATGAGTTTAAACAAAATACATCCAAAAAATATTACTGAACTGTTCTGTTCGGGGAAATGCGGCGGCAGGACATTAATACTACTGAGATGGAAGTTTTACAGGGAATTCTTCACTTTTAAACCTCCCGATGCAACATGGGAGGACATCCTTCCTTCATTTCTTCAGTGGAACTCAAAAGCAGAAGACATCGACCCAGGGCAGTTCGGTGGCTCACACACATCCATTCGCCATCACAGTTCATGGAACAGTCCCTTCCTTCAGTCACGCCCGTGCTTATTCTTTGCCAACTGCACTCCAACAAAGAGTATGTAAATCTCTACTGCACTTAAAATGTTTTTATGCCTCGTCCAAATCACCCCAGTGCTGCACTGAACTGCTCTATTACTTACGTACTGAGAATTCTTTATAAAAATAAAAACAATAAATGAATATAACATTAACACTTACAAATTCTAAGTAATTAAGTCGGTCCCAATAAAACAAAAATAAAAATACAATTTAAATGATGACATCAAAATTACCAGGATTTAAAGTTTAAATGCCTGTAATTAAGGGCTCAGACCTACGTGTTACATCTGGTATTACAAAATAGCAGTGCCTTAATACACAGACAGTTCTAAAATAATTTGTTACTTGTACTACAACCTTGTTTGTGATAACGTTATTCAACAATATTCCTCCATTATTGTCAACGAGTGAGGTAGACCAAGTGTATCACGTTGCAGGAATCTAAGGGTACGATTCCCGACTCCACCCATCCTTGTTCCTGTTTCCCATGGTTTTCCGAAATCACTCCAGGCGAAAGATAGGTTGAATCCCTCGATATTGGTCATTTCCGATTCCTTTCCCGGTTCTCTGACATTGTTCAGTTCTTTGTGTTACTGTATCTAATAATCTTAGGTGTTGATGACATGTTAGGCCTCCATTCTCTCCCATCCCTTAGTCAAAGCAGTTGGTACGGCAGCCAGCCATTCAAACATGTACACTGTATTGCCTATGTAGAAAGGATTGTCTTACTGCAGCCCACTTTTTTCTTTACGAATTTTACACGAAAATGGTTGGTCCTACGTACTTACAACAAGGCAACCTTTTTTACTTCTGACGTGTTTCTCTAGTAGAAAACCGCATTAGAAGTTTGTAATTCCTGATGGTAGAAAAGCGGCATGTAATAACAGGGGTAGCAACCCTAGTATTTTGTATTAGGGTGCAAAGTGTTGATGTGATTCTAATTTGTATTTCAAGGTCCCAGTGGTATAAAACAATGCTCAATTTTTCATCATTGAATGCTTCTTCATTTCCTTTCCTTTACAAAAATACACATACAATTTTTCATGATTAAGGGCTTATACCGCCCTTAATATTAGTTTTAGGTACAAAGTGTCCCAGATATTTTCTACTTGATTTTTTATAAGAAATCAATTCCAGAAGTTTGTCGGTCGAATTTAGCCCCATCGTGTGTGTGTGTGTGCATGTGTGTGTGTGTGTGTATATATATATATACACACAGTAAAACCTCTTTATAACGACCACCTGTCTATAACGACCCGTTTTTGGGAAACCTTGATTTTTTAATTTTTTTTATTTCAAATTTCAAGGAAATCGGCAAAAAATAGGTTTTTGTGCGCCGTGTTGCGTTTCTAGTGGCGAGAACTGTACTCCACTCCACGCGGCAAGCGGTGACTCATCCTTCCTCTCTCCAGCCGTGACGGTACTTTTATCTTCCTTTCTCCTCACGTGAATACCCGGCTCGCTCGGCATTCTCCACCTTTGTTTACGTGCCAGTGTTCTCTCGCTTGCTGTTACATACGCTGCACGCTCTCTGTTTGCTCTATTATAACGACTTTACTGCGCGACTTTTGGATATCTCTTGGTGTTTTACGATTTATGACGACTTATTACTCTTTGATTTTCACGATTTCAATTTGGTAATTTATTTGGTTTGAGTTTGTAAACGATTATTGACGACCCATGCAGTTATTTTGGCTTTCGATTTGGTTACGATTATTGACGACCAACGCAGTTTTTTTGGCTTTCGATTTGGTTACGATTATTAGGCTTGAATCTGTAAACGATTTTTGACGACCCGTACATTTTTTAAAACTTCATACGGGCTTTCGATATTTCCATAATGAGTGGAAAGCGAGTCAGCTTGTCGCTTCTGAAGAAGTATGAAATAATCAAGGAAGTGGAATCGACAAAGAAGCCGAAGTCAGAGATTGCGCGGGAGTTCCTCGGCATCCCGAAATCAACATTGTTTACGATCTTAAAAATGAGGGACGAAGTCATTAATGCAATGCAGAAGGAAGGACGCAATGCAAATGTAAAAAAAAATAAGGCGTACGATATGGACTTTAAAAAAAAAATTGGAAACAGTTGTTCGGGCCTTTAATGTGTCAGACTTTTATTTTATTGTGTGTTTGTTTAGTGTCCCGTCAACGCAGTGATAATAGTAAACAAATGATCTGCCTAATTTATCACGTTTGTTGGATGTTATATCTGGTAAGTTTTTTACTAGTTTACTTGCAGTTTCTTCATGAATTGTTTTTCCTTGCATACTCTTTAATAAATTTAAACGTTTGCTTGTACAACCGCAACGACTATGCTGTTAACTAACAGTACACTTTTAAGTGGGGGCCATGTCGTTACATTTTCTTTGTCCTGAACAAAATATTTTACACATTGACATGTAACTTTTAATATTTTAACTGAGCGATAACGTAACGTCACAGTGCAGGGCCGCGATTATCTTTCAGTCGGTCTCAAAGCAGAGCAGGCTGACGCGCAGACTAGGACAGCTGCTGTGGCTGTGGTATTGATCGGCGCATGCGCGCGCAGTCACCTCCGGCACTTACCTCCTCCCCCTCATCGTAGTCTATCCTCCCGGCCGGCCGATAACAAGCAAGCAGCGACACGGCACATAACCTCACAGCGCGTGACTTTCTAAGTGTTCACAGCGTAAAAGAAAAGCCCCGAGAGTAGAATACACTATCGCCTTTTCTCTAAAAGACGCCTAGTCATAAATTTCGTTTATAGCTAAGTTTAAATGTACGACTTATTGTTGCTTAAGATGACCGAACATGGGCTTAATGCGAAAACGGCCTATTTTGACATATAGAGGTTCCAAATGGGTCCGAAATCTTCGGAGAACTCGGACATAATTTCAAAAAACAAAATTAATTTTACTTAAATTATTTTTTGGTCAAAAATAATAAGAAAATTAGGTCTGCCTCACTTAAATCCATCACGTTTTATTTAAAAAGAGTATTAAGCTTTAAACGCAGTTGCTCATCGCTACTTAGCCTTTAATAATCCCACCGTAAAATATGTGGCAAGTTCCGTGTGGTAAATTTTGCTAGCGAGGCGTGTGAGTGGAGATGCAACTCAGCAGGCCGACCTCCCTTCTTTAACTTTCCTCCCTATTCACCGCGCGAGCCAGACACGCACGTGCATCATAAACAAACATTTCAGTATGATGCTGGTGAATTGGATCGTAACTACAGGTCACAATGGCACATAAAGGGAAATTTATTTTGTTCTGGTATATGCGATAAATTTAAGATTGCAAAGCAATTTGTTCCGGACATTAAAAAAAAATTAATAGCCATTGGTTTGCAATGCAATGTACGCAAGATGGTGAGAGAGTTTAGCGGCCCTTTAACGACATCTTACAAGCCGATGAGGGGGAAGTGAGGTGAAAGAACAACACAACATACATGCCCGAGCAAGGATTCAAACCCAGGGCCTCTTGCACCGTAAACTGGTGCCTAACCCACTATGCTAGAGGTTGGCGTGATATCGAAAAAAAACCAGGGCTTAGTAAATTATAAAAGGGGGAGGCAGAAAGGGGCATTTGCCCCGGGCCGCACATTCTAGAGGGACTAGCTTTTGAACAAGTTAAATGATTACAATGAATGGGCTTTTATTGAGTTCCCATTAACATTGATGGTATCTGTGAAATATATTTTAAGTTTAAAGTGTGTGTAAAGACGTCACTGATCTATGACGACGCATCCAAGGTAAGATAATATGGAGGGAGGCCTATAAGCGCACATTATCACTTCAACCACAGCCGTGACTTCAACTAAACAAAAAAAAATAGGAAAGGTAGACTGAGATTTAAGTTTCTTTTGGCCTCGTATTCTAACAAAGAAGCCCTGATCATTATTTCTTGATTGAGATGTCAATTCCGAGAAACTTAGAATAACCCCCAGGAAACGTTTGGGAATGGTTGAATGATACATATCTGGAGGAGACGGTAAACAAATAGTACATCAGTACACGATAGATTGTGGTGTGATGTGTAGAACTGCAAGCCGCAGCTGACAGACTGACTAATCTCATTTCTGTTACATACAGTAATTTAGACACTTGTCCGATACGTAACAATTCATGGTCTTAAATGCATGGTTTTATTTATTTATTTTTTTTTTGCTTTACTTTTGGTTGTTTATACTCCTATTTAACTCAGTTGAACGTGATAAAGAGTTTTATTGCTTTTTAGTGTGACAACTTGTGTAAGAATAAAGCTGTAAATTACATGTTTTATGATTCAGTTTATATGTATAAAATGAACTTTAAAAAATCAGAAGTGTTAAAATGAGTTTACATATTTCTGTAAAGTGATCCAAAAGGATTGTTAATTACAGTACCATATTTGCTCTCGTATAAGAGGAAAAATATTTTTGTGTCATCGGAACTCTGTAGGAGGTGAGCGTAATTATCAGGCTAGCAGCTGGCTGCAGATACCGACATGCTGATGTTAAGCAATTTTTCACGTAAACATCTCGTGAGTTGCGTGTGGTCACGTGCGGTGTTTGCATTGCTGTTAAGACTGTACCAGTTGACGTTGATGACTTCCGCTCGCGTCTTACCTCCCTAGCTTATCTCCATCAATTATCTCTGTCACACACATGCACATAGACTGTTGTTGCCAGCCAGACGAGAGAAGGGGTTGAGAACTTTTATGTGGTAGAAGGGTGCCTTGGTGCCAGCTTCTAGCACAGATAAAAAAAAAAGATCAGCCAGAGGTAGCATAAAAAATAAATAAAAAAGAATCTGCCGGCCCAGGTTGTTTGACATTTTTTTATAGTTCTCCACGTTACAACAGTGATAATTTCCCCACTACCCCCTCCTGTAAATTGATACGTACAAAGCAGTATATATTGCCACCTCTTTTGCTGGTACAAATGATAGGGTACTGATTTCCTCACATTTCTTGTGATTAATGACTGATTACCCTTCCTCCCCAGACGCCCCGCGATAACACGGCAAATCGTAACTCGGACAGCTTCTCCGCCCTTTTAGTCCGAGTTATCGATGGTTCACGGTGTGTGTATATATATATATATATATGTATATATGTATATATATATATATGTATATATGTATATATATATATATATATACACACATATATATATATTTTAATTTATTTATTTATATTACTGTGCCACATGTATAAAAAATTTTTAAACATTCTGCAATTGAGGATATTGGTTAAAATTTTATGTATTACTTTTGTAACTAAATATATACATCAGCACGATTATTTTACATATAGAACAATAATAACACATACCACCATTCTGAAATACACAGCCAACAATCATTGAATAATAAAATGACCAGTAAGTCAATGTATTTTACTCCAGGATGCAAAGATTCAAGCAATCACATACACACACTACATGCTTCTGTCTATTGTCACCACAATCTTGGGTAATTAAAAAAACAAGCACTGTTTCTGAACCTGCCAGATGTTTTAAACTATTCAGCAGGTTCAAATGTGTAATGCACCATTCCTGGAGATGGATACTGTTTGGGCACCTAAAACCAAAACACCACATAAAGTTTTTTGAAATAAACCTAGAGGAACACATAACAGTAACAATTATTTTACAATATTATGTACACAAAAATTAACTAATTCTAGAGATGTAGGCCTACTGATAATTTAATTTAACAATATGACAATGGCCTACTCCATACCAGGAAGCTACAACTGTGCAACTGAAAACCTCATCTATCAGCTACAGTGCACTCACTGCAATGCAGAATATATCGGCCTAACCACCAACACTCTCAGACAGAGGACGAATGGCCACAGAGCTGACACCAAAAAAGCCATAGCTGGAGCGGAGGTTGATCCACATGAGAAGCCAGTTGCTGCACATGCAGCACTTCATAACTCCAACTTTGATTCCATTTATACAACCAGAGTGGTGAGGGCTCTACCACAGTTGAATAACAAAAACAAAGCAGAATTAAGACGCTGAGAACTGGCACATCAATACATTACAAAATCCAGACAGCCACCTGGCCTTAACCTCAGATAACAAACCCTTATTTCAAACTTCCCGCCACACCTTAGTTCGCCCTCTGGCCGCTAGGTGTATTGATTACCAACCACCGCTGGACAATAGACTTCAGTGTTCCTCCACTCACCTGATGAAGCAGATGTAGTCTGCGAAACGTTGTGACCGCGTGTCCGTGGAGAAATGTGTTCGTCCTATGTGTGTGTGTTTCTATCTGCAAGTACCATCCTGTGAGTACTTGTGCACAACTCTTTCTGTTTTATTGATAATTTAATTTAGATATGCTACATCAAGCGGCCAAGTACAAATATTAAAAATTTGTTTTTACTTTCTATTTGTACAATAGTAAAACCAGTGTTAGAATGATAAAAGTATTTTTAATCAAAAAAGAGACATTATCTCGCAAAACACTGACACATCCGCCATAATTTATTTCATAATACACATCACATGGTTACCAACCTTGACAAAGAAACAATACCATCCAGTTACTAATAAAACAAAAACAACGCATACTACATTATAGACAATGAATTGAATTATTCTAACACTTACCCTTGTTGCACAAATTATACAAATGATAAATGAAACTATCTAATAACTGCAGATTAATTCTAAAAAGAACAAACAAAAGGAATATTTGGCACAACAGTGAACCTAGATAACTCTTTACAATCCATTAAAACTTCCATTTTGCCAATGGGCCTTCCAAGTCCCATTTTCTTGAAACACAGCTCTGTCTTTGACGCACTCAACCCTTTGGTCATTATGTCTGCAACATTATCACTTGACTTGGCATAACCAAATACCACATCTCCTTTACGCACATATTCCTTTATGTTATGATAACATATCTGAAAATGTTTAGTATGCTCTGAAACCTCCCGTTTTGTTGAGAGGGCCCCAGCTCCTAAATTTTCCACTTGTATAACACAAGGCCTCTGCAGAATATCATCCAGGTTGAACTCCCCAAGATAATTATCATCCATGTCACTTCTTTACATGCTTCAAACATGCTAATGGTACTCTGCTTCCAATTTTGATGTGGCTATCAGTGACTGTTTTTTACTTTTCCAGCTAACAGCTGCTCCTGCCATCAGAACTACATAAACCCCCACTAATTTGCTATCATTCCTATCATTTACCCAGTCGGCATCACAGAAAACTTCAACTACATTGTTTGCGCAAGTGTAGACTAGTTTGAGCTCACTGGTGTACTTGAGGTACGGTACCTCAAAATTCTTTTTACCTGCACCAAGTTTCTCTCGGATGGGTTGTTACAAAATCTGCTTTGTTTCCCATACAAAACTACATATGTCAGGTCTTGTACAAGTGGCTGTGTACTGTAAGCTTCATATTGCTTTCCTATAGATATCCTGATTAAAACTACTACCCTTATGCTGTTCATCTAAACTCTCACCTGGTATGCATGGTGTGGTACACACTTTTGCCTCCACCATGTTGAATTCAAGCAACATATTTCTTATGTAAACTGTTTGACTCACCATTATTTTCCCACTGTTTAATCTGCAAACCTCTAACCCTAATAGTTGTGATATTTATTTCTGAACCTAGCAGACTAGTTAACGCACATATTTCATGACCACAACCAACTAAAACTAAATCATCTACACATTAATGCCAACAATAATGCCCTGTCGAAAGAATACACACGGTTCTGACAAACAAATTTTCAAACCTAGCCATTTCAAGATGCCTGATAAGTGTTCATACCAGTCTTTTCCAGCTTGATGTAGTCCATAGAGGCTGCGTTGCAAGAGACACACGAGATCTTCTTTGGTGTCCTCTTCCCAGTATTCTGGTTGTGTCATGAAGACTGGAGTTGTGAGCGAACTATTCAGGTAGGCTGCTGTCACATCTACGTGCTGGAAACACCACCCTGTCAGAACAGCTTAAGTCATGAAAATTCTTAAAGTATTCCTCTTCATATATATATATACATATATGGACTATAGGTTTCCCAATAGTCAACCCAATACACTTGTTTATGACCCTGTGCCACCAGTCTTGCTTTGTATTTCTCGACTGTTCCATCTTTTGCAAGTTTTACCCGAAATACCCACTTTGAACCAATCACGTTACTTCCCACTGGCCTTTTCACAAAAGTCCATGTATGGTTACTTTTCAAGCTTTCCATTTCTTCTTTCATCACTTGTAGCCAGAAGTCTCCATCACATCCATGAACAGTTTCATGCATTGAGGTTGGTTCTTTAATAAGGTTAGTTTCTTGTATGCAACAGCAAGTGTATTGTTTTCCTTTTCTTGGTCTTGTTGACCTCCTGAGTTCACCTATTTCATGATGGTTTTCAACAACTGCGTTTTCATTCTCACCACATCTGTCATACTGACCTTTTCTCCTCCTGTTGCATAGTTCATCATTCCTGGCTTCTGCGAGTACCTGTTCAGGCTGTGTTCCACTACCTTCATCACATTTTTCTTCTACAGCAGGAATTTCTATCCAGCCCAGCTGTTTGCAAATCAGTGATTTTTCTGGAAGCGTTACTTTAAAGAGGAAACAGTTTACGTGGAAACTAGGAACAATTACCTTTTTATCTTTCAGTCTCAAAAGTATGTAGGCCTATTCTCCGTTCACTCTTAGTTGAGTTTTAGGATAAACAAAGCAAATTATAAACCAACATGTTCATTGGCTGCCGACCGCCGTGCACTGTGATCTTGCATAAGAAATAGATCTTTGTTATCTGCCGTGTACATATAAATTTACCACTCCATCACTTAATGAGAGAGTTTTATTAACAAATATCTAAAATATACAGACATTACAAACACAATCTACGACGCTATATGTTTATTACTTTAATTATGGTTAGCGGACGACACGTCCGTACAGTTGGTTCACGAGTTATTTAACGACTGACGCACTGCTAAACGTACGAGTTTCTTGGTACACTTTCCAGTATTTAGAGACGTACGATACTCTGAAGATACCAAAAGTTTAGTTCAGTAATAATTACCACAGTAAAAATAAGTCAGAAATATCACAATCAGATATAATGTTTTATTTTTTCAAAGTATTTTTGAACGTTAACGCATCAATGTTGTGGTTACTGCGAATGTTTTCATTCGTTCATCCATTTTCCGTTCCAGTTCGCCAGATCCACGGCCGCGTGGTCCGAACCAAAGTTCCTTGTTCTATTTTGTTCCGTCCTCGCGTCTGTTTATGTTTACGTCGCTTGCAGATTAGGTTATGTGATGCTGGACGTGAACAGTGAAAATGTCTTGCATGGTTTTCGAAACGTGGATGTATGTCTTCATTACCGAACAAACTGTGGTGATGTTTATAAGGCAAGAATAAAAATCTCGCATAGCAATCTTTTATGTATAAAAAAACAATATGTGTCGTGAATTATCGACAGATTGTTTGGTGATTTATAAAATGTAATTTTTCCAAAACGAAGTACAAAATAATCCAGGAGGACTTTACAGTAAGTGTAATCACACATCTTGTTGACAACTTTTTTTCTGCATGTAGTACCAAATTTTCTTTATGTTAATACCGGAATATTTGAATACAATCGTTAGTCATGACTTGACAATTACTATTAAATTTTGAAATATACAGTAATTACACATGATGTCAATATTTTTATCAAGTTTTTGTGTAATTTTTGTTTCCCTATGTCGATAACACGTACAAAATTTTCACGTAATATTGTTTTAATACATATGGCGTTGTTGTTTCCCTATGATGCCAACTGTACACACTTTTGTCGGTTGGAAATAGTACGTCGGCGCGACGCACAAATTGAGCCAATTAGAAGCTAGCGAAGTGCAATGATATTACTTTATTTGTTTACTTCAGAACTCAACTTAGAGAGTGAACGGAGAATAGCCCTTGATGCCTTCTTGAAAGCCCAAAAAAAAACACATTCCTCAGTTCTTGAGGAAAGCTTCCAATTCTTGACAACAAAATATTTTAATTTGTATCAAATCCTCAAGCGTGTCACATCCTTGTTGTGCCACATCTCAAATGGAATCTGTCCTCCAATTGCATTCGCTGGGCATCTGTTTCTTAGGTCGCTAGCAGTACACACTTGCTTCAGCCCAGAAGTTTTCAGGGAGGCCAGATTCAAACAATACACATCTTGTCATATTTATCTAAGTTTGGTTAAGCCTCTCAGCTTTTTCATTCTGTTGAAGACTATATGAAACAGTTTTCCTGTGGATAATGCCTTTATCTCTTAAAAAACTCTCAAATTCTTCACCAGTAAACTCGCCAACATTACAGTATCAGTTTGTAGAACCTTTATCTTTCTTTTCAACCCTGCCCTGATACTCCCTAATGGCTTTAGCAACATCACATTTCTTCTTCAGCACAATTACTTCTGAATATCTTGAGTAGTCATCCATGAAAGTGACAAAATATTATGCACCGCCGAAGGAAACAGGAGCTACTTTGCCTACATGAGAGTGTACTAGAGCAAGCACTGCACTACTTATTGTGATACTTGACAAACTCAGCCCTTTAATCTTGTGCCCGTTTCACGACACAATTTATTACTAAACAAGCAAAGGCATGTATCGTATCACTCAAGCGGGTCGCCAACGGCAACGGGCCTGATAAAGCCAAGTATCCTTGTTACCCCCACACCCACAGTCGCAACACACGCTACTAATGGCAGATCAAACAGGGCACTCAAGGTACTACACTACTTTCAGGAATACTCTC